>JANEYF010001227.1:0-108074 GCA_029963845.1 Rhamnusium bicolor | reverse complement strand
AGTTTTCCATGGTCTCCTCATTTAATTTTTTAGAAAAATTAACCACTTTTTCTGGAGATAAATATGACATATGATATATCGTTGGAAAGCTAATTTAAGTTGTGATCGAATAATGAAATAATTTACAGGGTGTTCCATTTAAAAAACCACAAGTTATTTCTATATCTCGAAAACTGAGGCCATGCATAATTTTCTTCTTTTCAGCAAGGCATTGTATTCAAAAAGTGCCTTAAGAATGTTTTACTCGATTTTCGATTCGACACGTGGTAATTGAGATATAGAGGTCATCCAAAAATGACAATTTTTGCCATAGCTTTAGAGAAAACCCCAAATCCCATTTAATTTTGTCCACCCTGTATTATACAATTAGATATAAATATCTGACTGTTTGGTTTTGGCTTGTTGAAGGACCCACAGTTAATGAGATTTTCTTTAAACGTCCTAAAAGTAACTTTATTAGATTGTCTTCTTTCTGGATAGCGATTGATATATATTTCGGATGCAATAGCACAATTGTTATTGCTTTGAATAAAGCATTCTGGCATATGATATTTCTCGTTGTGGTCTTCGGACTAGAAAATCCGGTGAGGGTGTCATTTCCACGTAAAAAAGGTACACTTGTAGAACTTGAAAACTCCAACCGTTTTCGAGGAAACTGCTGTTAAAGATTTCAATAATTTTTTGAAAGACAAATTCAAATTTAATGAAATAAATTGTATTTACTGAAACGTGTGCTTTGGTTACGTCTTACGTCTTAGTTCGGTCATGTACGTCATTTAGTCATTTCATTTTGTTCTTGTGTTCCTCGTGTTAATTTATCAAGTTCTTTAACTCTTTTATTTAAAATGTCTCAACATAATAATTTTTCAAATGAAGAAATGAGGATATGGTATGTGTTTACGTACAAAATAATTTTAGCGGGCGTACTGCAGCTAGAAGATACTCCAAAGGCAGCCAAATCATAAGATTTTCCAACATCTGTTTCGTCGTTTGGGAGAAACGGTTTCATTTCGCCATAAAAATGATGTAGGACGACCGAAACGAATTACTCCAGATCAAGAACTAGAAATTTTTAGTTCGTGTGGATAAAAATCCTCAAGTCAGCTTAAGTCGTTTATCAGCGGCAACAGGAGTGAGTAAATAATCTGTTCTAAGAGTCTTATGCAATGAACGCTTCACTCCTGTACAAAATTTACTTCCAAGGGATCTTCCACGAATGTTAGAATTTTGCCAATTTCTTCTCAATAAATACAACAGAGATCGAAATTTTGTCAAGAACATTTTATTTACCGATGAAGCAACTTTTACTCGTCGAGGCGTTTTTAACTGGAAAAATAGCCATTACTGGGAAACAGAAAATCCTCATGCCGTTAAAGAAAGTCATTATCAGCACGAATTTAAAATTAACGTTTGATGTGGTATTATCGGCGATCAGTTTATTGGAACCATTTGTCCTTCCTCCAAATTTAAATGGGCAGTCATCTGTTTTTCTTCGAAAAACTCTTGCTGATATATTAGATGATTTCATGCTAGACATAAGGGGCAGAATGTGGTTTATGCAAGATGGAGCTCCCTCTCATTTCCCCATTACAGTCAGAAATCATCTTGATGTGACCTTGCCTCACAGATGAATCGGTCGAGGAAATGAATTGCTTGGCCACCAAGGAGTCCTGATTATAATCCTTTGGAATTTTATGTCTGGGGATATGAAGTCCTTAGTCTGTGCAAATACTATCAAGAGAACAACTGTAGGACCAAATACAAAACGCAGCCAATTTTATTAGAGAATAGCAAAATATATTTTTTTGTAAGAAAATCTTTTATCAAATGAATTAAAAAAGGCATAGAAGGAGGTGGAAACCATAACGAACATTTACTCTAAGTTGCAGCAATTAGTTCATAAGAAAGTGAGAGAGAGTTTACGCTGTTGTTACGCTTTTGTTTTTACTTACGTTTTGTACTTTTTTTCAATAAATACAATTTGCTTCATTAAATTTGAATTTGTCTTTCAAAAAATTATTGAAATTTTTAACGGCAGTTTTCTCGAAAACGGTTGGAGTTATCAAGTTCTATCAAGTGTACCTTTTTTACGTGGACATGATGGCCTCATCAGATTTTCTAGTCAGAAGTTCCACAACGTTTCGTAAAAAAAATGAAAAAAATTCATCATCAGATACAGCTCTTGCGGCGCACTCTATGGTCTAACGTGATGTGATACATAAATTATTGTTTCTTACAATTAGATTAAAAAATGTTTCTTTATCAAATTTGGTGAAGATCGGTCAAGAGGTTGTTGTTATTGCAAAAATACGAACAAATAATTTCAACTTTGACACCCGTATTTTTTCCACAGCAACATGGTACTAAAGCAAATTTGGTTATATCATCATATTTTGGTCCAAAAAAGCCTACCCTTGAGCTATGACCCATTATTAATTGTCCACCCTGTATCGGATCGAGCCCATTCGAAGATCATCAGTGTTACTAATGGTGCAAGTCAGGGCCAGACTGATACTACAAAGTCCCACCGGGAAAATATTAATTAGGACCCCATATTTTAGGCAACTCAGGGAACTTTATGTTTGACTTAAATGACCTATGTTTTTTATAAGGCCTACTGGAAATTTTCTAGGTTTCCCGGTTTCCTGGTGTCAATGTATCTTTGTCTACCATACCTATTTAAAAAAGGAAGAGGGCGACATTCGGGTAAAAATTATATCTTAATTTAGCTTAGCACCACCCTGGTGGAAATAGTTTCTGCCAATAATCTAATTCAGTCTTGCAGTGTTCTGAAAAACAATTCCAGAAGAATGAGTAAGTCTAAAAAATTCTGAAACATTCTGAAAAAGTATGAAGATTTATATAAAACTTACTAATCATTTTAAAGACTGCATTTTTACAAGTTTTTGGACTCTTCTAGAATACTTTTTCAGAATTAATCAGATCTTTCATGAAAATTTAGCTAAAGTAAAAGTAAGACTTTTTCAGAGTTAATCAGTAAAATTTAAAACATATCAGATTTTCGAAAAATTATTTACTGTAGGTTTTCTCATATTTATTACTTCTCGTAAGGAATATAGAAACTTGATAGGAGGAGGGTTATTAGTAAAAAAAATATTAATGTTTATATTCTATACATTTTTAAATTTTATTTACATTTTTTTTTTGGATATTTAATTATATACGGTTAAAATATACGAACTGTTTTTATTAAATAATTTACAAGGCGATAATTATTATTATTATAATATATATAATACAAAGAAATACTTACAATTAAATATATAATACAAAATATTTCAAAAACATTTAGGAAATACTTAATAAAATACATATAATTCAAATTATTTCAAAAACATTTAAAAAATACACGTAATAAAACATACAATACAGTATTACTACACAATTTATTCTAAAACCATGTCTATCGCGTCTAGCACAGACTACACAGAGGTTCTCTGTGGCGTCTAGTCAGTCATAATCAGGGGTTCTGATTGGCCATAATAAATCGAATGATGCATTGTTGCGCATGCCATCACCCCACTTTCAATTTCACTTCTACGTTCCACGTATGATGCCAACTTTATCTATGATGACAACAGCTAATGTCGAAGAGGTGCCTTTTGAGTTCGTTTATAAAATAATAGTGTAGGGTTGACTGTTAGGATTATATCGATATAAACAAAAGCACGTATGTCCAATCGAAAATATTGTAAAAAGTACAGATATATCCGGAGTTATGTGAACATTAATAATAATACATGCCCACTTGTTTTACCAGCAACGGCTTTGGCGGTGCAAGATTTGGAATTTTTGGAAATGAAATGAATGCTGCTACTAATGATAGAAATCAAGAATGCTCTGTACATCATGATCGAAACGATCCAACTTTATCTGAAATACTTTGTATTATATATATTATAATGATAATAATTATCGTCTTGTAATTATTTAATAAAAACAGTTTGTATATTTTAACCGTATATAATTAATTATCAAAAAAAATCTGTAAATAAAATTTAAAAATGTATAGAATATAAACATTAATATTTTTTTTACTAATAACCCTCCTCCTATCAAGTTTTTATATTCCTTACGAGAAGTAATAAATATGATAAAACCTACAGTAAATAATTTTTCGAAAATCTGAAATGTTTTAAATTTTACTGATTAACTTTGAAAAAAGTCTTACTTTTACTTTAGCTAAATTTTCATGAAAGATCTGATTAATTTTGAAAAAGTATTCTAGAAGAGTCCAAAAACTTGTAAAAATGCAGTCTTTAAAATGATTAATAAGTTTTACATAGATCTTTTCATACTTTTTCAGAATGTTTCAGAATTTTTTAGACTTACTCATTCTTCTGGAATTGTTTTTCAGAACACTGCAAGACTAAATTAGATTATTGGCAGAAACTATTTCCACCAGGGCATATTAGGTCTTCTTGATTTAAAGCGTAATATATTTTTTATATTTAATATTTTCATTATTAATATTAACGATATTAAATACAAATCATTTTTACATATTTTGCATCATTATTGTCGATATTTATATTTCTAGGACGTTGCCCTTTAAATTGGCTCAAAACATTCATGAAATCAATATACATAATACGAGTCTATCAATTTACAATGAGCTGAAATAGCTTGCCATTACGTCGCAAATCCATGTCTGGTTCTGGATAAAATTAAAATGCATAAATAATGTACAGGGTGGGGCAATAGTGCGTCCGACTTCGATATGTCGAGTTCTATGATAGCTAGAAACTTGATTTAAAAACATAAATAAACTAGATAAAAAAGTCTATAACCGGAAATTATTTCGAATATACAGAATGAGCCAAGACGTTCTACAGAGTCAACTAACATTTTTTAAAATGGAATGCCATGTATATCAGAACATTTTTTTAAACCTCTTTGTGGCATCCTTCCACTTACACTTTTAGAAAATGAAAATGGCTGAGTGTCATCACACAGATGTCGCATAACTGGTTGGTACTAACATGTACATTTTTTTAAATCGATAGTTGTGATTGTAGTGATATTTTTAATATACACGTGTAAATGGCATAATTTCAACAAAAAAAATCATTACATCTAAATGGTTGGGAGAAAGTCAATAATAATACAGGAGTGAAAGCAGGCCACAAAAAGGTATCAAAAAATGATCTCATATACATGACACTTCATTTAAAAAAATGTTACTTGATCCTATAAAATCGTCTTGGCTCACTCTGTATATTCAAAAACAATACCCTATATGCACTGTACAGGGGTGTTCACGAAAGATTTTACCCCATTTAACTTCTTTACCCCAATACTTAAAGTAAAATACTTGAAATTATACTACAAGTATTTATTAGTACTTGAAGTACTTTACTTTAAGTAGGTAGTAAGAGTAGATATTTGTACTTGTATTTCAATTATTCACATAAAAAAACTTGAATTTTTACTTGATTTTGTCAAGTAAGTACTTTAAGTTTTCTTAACAATAATAATTGAAGTATTACATCATAATTCAAGTAATAAATTGTACTTGAAGTGATCTTGGGCTACTTCAAGTAAATATTTGTGATACTTGCACTACTTGAAGTAAAATTCCTTTTTCAATTATATTTTGTTTGTTAAACTCGCTAAACAAGACCATACAAGAAATGCTTCGGACTTACTAGAATTACTTAAGGTTTATTTAATTTAGTTCGATGCTGGAACGCCTCGAGGTAAGGTGCTTTTAAAAAGATATCTCTAAAATTTTATCTTGTGTATAGTGTATAATTTGTAGCACTGTGCATTCAGTAATAAGTGATTTACAAAATAAAAAGGTAGGTAGATATATAACTACGTCAAACATCACTGGGTAAATTAAGCAGTGGCGGCTGGTGAAATTTAGGCTATGTCATATCTCAGTATTGGAGCATGGGACCCAAGCGATACTTAAAGGCGTAACTATCAGGACTAAATGAAGAAGTTTTGCAGAAAAAAAATTGCGCTTGAAATTTGCGAAAAAAAGTTGGAAAAATTAGTGCCCCCCAGGTTATTTTTTTAAACGATTTATAAAATATTTGCGAAACATTTTTTTTCAGAATCAGGTGGAAAATATAAGTTCACATTTCAAATTTCATCGAAAAATATTGGTTTTCTATAAAGTTACACCGTTTTGAAATTTTATTTTAGATTCATTTTTCACTTTGCAAACTTCAAAACGGTGTAACTTTATAGAAAACCAATATTTTTCGATGAAATTTGAAATGTGAACTTATATTTTCCACCTGATTCTGAAAAATAATGTTTCACAAATATTTTACAAATCGTTTAAAAAATAACCTGGGGGGGCACTAATTTTTCCAACTTTTTTTCACAAATTTCAAGCGCAATTTTTTTTCTGCAAAACTTCTTCATTTAGTCCTGATAGTTACGCCTTTAAGTATCGCTTGGGTCCCATGCTCCAATACTGAGATATGACAGCCTAAATTTCACCAGCCGCCACTGAAATTAAGGTATATCTGCAAGTAAATCAGTAAATCATTTATATCAAATATTACTTTTACGTCACGTCACGTGAGTAGTATTGTATCGGCAGAAGAGCGTCTCACTGATGATAACCGGTGTAACTTTTTTCGGAAATAGAAAGGCTATAGAACTACCGGCAGACGATTTATCCTCTTGTTTTTAGTTCGGTTAGTGGATACCTATTATATTTCAACATATGGATATGCCATAACTATCTTTGCTACTAAAAACCACAATGAAATATCGCCACCCTTTTGGCAGAGAATAATTTGTGCTTTCAGCGTTGTTTTTACTGTTTACGCTAGCACGCTTCATACACTTTTTTGTTTCGCGGTAGGAACTACGTATGGTGGTCGCTTTGAGAAAAAGATTTACGTCTTTTTTAAATTCAAGATGATTATGTTATGTTATATCGGTGTGTTTAAGTATACTTACAGCTTACAGCTCTTTTGTTTTGTCACATTTTTTGCCATTTAGGTAATCGACATTGTCGTAATCATCAATCAATATTTATAATACATGGTTAGGCCAGTGGTTCGGGATATTGTGCATTAATGTGCCAAGAACATTAGGCCAGTTTCCGAAGTACCTATAATGATTACACATTATTTATTACTTATTTTTGTAAATTAATATTAGAAAATAAGAAAGAAAAGAAATTAAGTAAAACATAATATTATCATAATTACGTAATTATTAGGTATTACGATAAGATTATATGTTGCATCCTTTTTTCCTCCGAAACAATTAAAATGATCTCCATCTTAAAGGTACAGAATAAGTTTTTTTGGTGTAGACTTGCTCATTTAAAACTGATTTCAGATATACTGGGTCCATTGCAGAGGGACAAAACAAAGTAACATTTTTAAAACACGACACATACATATATAATAAATTTATTTTTATATTCACTAATTTTCACCGTGTGATTTACACGTATAAGTTTCGCGCATATAACTAAATATGTCAAATTATATTTTTTACACAACACTAATCTGATCTGAAACCATTTAACCATTTATCCATTCCAAAAATACAAATTGTATTTAAATCGAAAGTTACTGATTTTTACTTAGTTTTTATGAATTTTTTTAGCAGTAGTACTTTAAGTATTCTATATACTTATACTTAAATTACGAAGCATACTTCAAATATTGTTGTTTTACTTCAAGTGAATTACTTGGCGATAAATCAAATAATTTTCAAGAGGACTTGATAATTGAAGTATGTTTTAAGAAAAACTGTACTTGATACTTCAAATAATTTTTTGATAATTGAAAATTTGATACTTATACTTCAAGTACTTTCTAAGAGTACTTGTGATAGCTTTGGGTATGCCCTATCTCAGTGTTGCAGTATATAAAAAATATTGTTCTCCAGTACACGCTACTGCTCAAAAGTAAAGTTGACCTTCAATTTATTTACTTCATACAGCTTGTAATTGTGACGTACCCGCAAAGATCCAAACAACAAAGTATATACTTGTACTGCTTATTTTTTTTTAAACGTTTTGTATTATATTTTATTAAGACACAGTAGAAAGTGCATTAAGCGTTTAATCTAAGAAGAAAGAATAAATAATCAAAACAACATTGTCATATTTATCTACATTTTTTTAAATATTAAAATTTCGGAATTTTTTTTTTTAATAGTCATCACACTGTTCTCTGAAACGAAGCAGTTGCGGACAAGATAGGTTCAGGATTTATCTCAATTTTCGCCGTACTTAAGGATCACCCTGTAGATATCGGTAGGCGTGTTAAAAAGAATTGCCTAAAAAAAGTTTATCGAAAAATGAGATATTTGATTTTGATAATTTCTTTATACTTTCTCATTTCGTTATATTTTCTAAAAAATATTTTTAATATTTTTGAATATGTAAATTCCACGTTGAATTGCTGCTGATTTATTTTTTGTATCTCTGCAAAATTATTATTTCTTAAATAGAAATATTTACAAAAAAACGAACAAATAGATTTTATATCAATTTCAGTCAGTTCACATCAAAATCAATTTCACTCTTGTAATTGTGAGAATTTAAATGTGAAATCTCTAGTCAACTAGAACGCGGAGAGATATGATATCAACACGAAAACTTGGTTTATTTCGTAAAGGAAATTAAAATAAATATAGTTTAAAAAAACTAAAAAACACGCTTTTAAAGCACATCAAACTAAAAAGTGAAAAATAATATTAATATAAACTGAAAACAATAATGAACGAAAAATAGGTACTAGTATTATTGTAAAAAAAGCGTGGGTTGCTCGATATACGAAAAATATAGCACAAAGCGCCCCACGCTTTTTTCACAATAATACTAGTATTTTTCGTTCATTATTGTTTTCAGTTTATATTAATAATTATTTTTCACTTTTTTAGTTTGATGTGCTTTAAAAGCGTGTTTTTTAGTTTTTTTAAACTATATTTATTTTTCACTTTTTAGTTTGATGTGCTATGAAAGCGTGTTTTGTAGTTTTTTTAAACTATATTTATATTGCTTATTGATGCTGATATTATAACATATTACGATCCAACAGATATTTCTGAAAAAAAATATATATTTTTTTTTATTTCAGCCATCGGATTTGAACTCACGCCCGAAGAGTCCGTCGTTTCGCGTCGACTGCCTTAAACCGCTCGACCACCGACCTAACTGACAATCACGGCATGTACTTACATATTAAGCCTTTGCTCTCACGCAGAGGATACGTGAGGAAAGGACTCGCGATCCTGATCAGGATAATGATATAAACTTATCAAATTATTGTATTGTTACCGGTTCTTCGTAAGTGTACAAAGTTTCAATTAAATCTGTCCGTTTAAAGTGGGTCAAAATCGAGCCCAAAGAGTCGGTTACAAACAAACAAAAAAACAAGCAAGCAAGCAAGCAAACATACAGGTGAAGCTAATAAAAGCGTGTTAATTAATTCAGACCTATGATGGTGGGTACTGTCGCAGAGAAAAGTTTAGGCGAAATACATTTTCAGGCAGGTTTCAAATTGCAAATTTACTTTAAAGTCGGTACCTACAAAAAAATTATTTACTTACAGGCAAAATATCCAATGAAGGTTTATACTTCAACAATTCGCCAACAACTGCTGAGTGTCCTTTATGGGAAGCCTTAAAAAGTGGTGTGGCTCCATCCTGTAAAAAATAATATAGACAGGAATTAACTACGTTTCAATAAACACATTCGATGGTAAATAGATATAAAGCATGTAAGGTGTTCCGGCATGTGTAGCTGGTAAACTCATATTTTTCGGATCAGAAAACATTTGAGCAGGGCCGGCGCTAACGTTATTAGCACCTTATGCAAAAGTAACGATCATCCACTCCACTCATTCTTTAATATAATAATGTAAAAGTTTGAAGTATGGTTTCCATTCTTAAAATTTTCAAATGACAAACAGTTCACTGTTGGAATTTATGAAAATAGCTTAAAATTTACAATCCCCATAAAATTTTTAAAAGTTTTGTAAATTTTGTAAAAAATTAGTTTTTAAAAAATCTATGTTTGTTTATTAACTGGTATGTAAGAAAGCAATGTTTTTATATAAAAATAGTGGAATAAACATATATAGTTGAATATAATTTTCTAAAATATTGTTCAAAATAGATGACGCGTTATCAAAACAAAATATTAAGTATTTGGATAACTACACTTAGACTTAGATTCCATCTAGTTACCTATAAGGTCTTGTAGGCCTATATAAAACAAGTTATTAAATTAAAAACATACAATCCTAATTAAAACTAAACTGTTTTATGCCAGAACTTTTATAAAACTGCTTAGTTTTAATGATTGTTGTGAATATTTCTGGCCTAAAATTCTAACTTCATTTGTTGGTCTCTGTAGTGTTTTTTTATATTTACTTCTAAATCTAAAGGTAAACATAAGTAATTAACATAATCAAATTGATATCCATAAGTAGTTTGCTTTCTAGACCATGCCGTTTAAAATTGTGCAAACTATTGACGACGGCGAGGTTTGTTTGTCGATAGTCCCATCACCCGTCCACATGGGGCTTTGTTTTGGTGGGGGTGCTCTTAATAATTTTCAAATAGTATATTTTCATTTTTCTTTTAAAGTCACCACTATTTTATTTTTTTTTTTTTAGTTACGAATAAAAGTTAACTGACATGATTTTTTACACGCTTGCCACATTTTAATGTATCATAATCTCATTTTTTTTTTAATTTAGTTTTATTTAAGTACAATTAAAACTAATAAGATTTGTGAAGCATTTAATGAACATATTATTACTTTATTGTGTATGTTAACAAGATTACAATTTCTTAAGTGTAAAATATTTTAAAAGAGGATTCAGGACGCCTACAGGAATTTTATAAAACATTTTTAAAGCCACTTTAAAGACTTGATAGTTTCTTAAAATATTCGGTTAAATCAAATTTGTCGCCGAGGACTTTTTTAAAACGACAGACCGAGAAAGTCCAAAGGGTTTTATGATTCAATTTTAAAGTATAATACAAGGCTATTTAATAAATTATACCCTAGAAATATAGTTTATTTCAGTTATTTGCAACATAAAAAACTTTGGCTTCTTTGACGGCTGTAAAGGGATCAAAGAAGCCGACGTTTTATATATTGCAAATTAGTTTAAATCTAATTTAAAACTAACTAATCTATAAACATCTTTTAAATTTTTTTTATAAAACTAGGCTAAATAGAATTTAAATTGTTACTTGGGATGTCATGTAGTTATTAACAGAGACAATTTTCGTAAACCCTTTGATTTTTGGAATGTCATTTTAAAAACTAAATAGCGCACTGGCGCAATGCAGTTGCTATAGTGCCACAAAAATTTGTGTGCATTTTTTAAGACAAAGTATACTTACATGTCTTGCTGCATCAACAAAAGATCCAACCTTCAAGAGTTGTGCAACGATGTGATCGTGTCCCATTTGCGCGGCTATCCACAAAGGTGTCGCTCCGTCTGTCCTTCTCGAATCCGGTTCTGCCCCTTGGGCTAGTAAGTACACTAAAACTTTGTAATGTCCATTTTGCGCGGCGATAAATAAGGGGGTTGCTTTGTCCTGAAAATAAATAGATAATGTTCTGTATTCGCCTTGAGAAATATACGCAATCAATTTTAAGAGGTCCGTCACTTTTAAATACAAATACACACAGATAACAATATTAAGTTTTTTTTTATTCAAAATGCAGCAAATGTAATAACGGTTAAGTAAAGCTAGACCAAAAACGTGCAACATAATGCAAGGTAATTAAAATAAGTACCTAATATATAAGCGCGTCTTCCCAAAGCTGTTCTAATTGATTCAAAAGACTGATGCAGAAATGAAAGCACGAAACAAGGATATTGCCCAGTTTTTAATCACATGCGGGTGTATACATTGTACTATTGTTTTAAATTTACTTTGCAAGCAAGTTTGAATAGACTGTGTAATTCGTATAATAGTCGAATAAACATAATTCAGTTCATAGTTTAAAAGAACTTACCTTCATGTGAGTATTTACTTTGGCACCTCTTTTCACCAGTTCCTTGACAACGTCCATGTGTCCACATTGGCACGAGACAAATAACGGGCTGCCGCCATCCTACAAAACAAACTTCAATTTAATTTTTATTATTTAATTCGTCACAGTTTTACAAAGCGTTAATAATAAATAGACACCGGAAAATTTCAGTGAATCCCGGAACCGACTTCTCAATCGACCTGCCTTTCCCATAGAAGAGGAGCCGTGCATGTGCAGCGAGATCTAGACCGTATTCCCTGTTCAAATTCAGTTTGTCTATAAACGTCGCGGTATGTGATAGATGGCGCGAGGGTAAATATAAATAGTAAGAACTATGTCGACAATATTATGGAGGACGCGAAAAATCAGTACTTGTGGATTTGTGTTGTCGAGGCCATGAATTTTAAGGAACATAAAATCGTTAATGTTATTATGCGTAATTTAAGTGCTATTCAGAGTACATCTCCACTGTTAATATATAGGGGTGTAATGGACAAAAATATTTCAAATGTTGGAACAGCACTTCGGGAATCAGCTGTGCTTGGTGTAAAACTATAATCTATCAAAAATGATTTGAATCGGTGTTATACAGGGTGTTTTATATGTCAATTTATAAAAATCGTCACTAATAACTAGGTATATATATTTTTCAATACATGACTATTTACCAAATTTTAGGAATATAAATTTACTTTGTTGGAACTGCCACTTTTTTCACTAGCAGTCAGTTTGTTGTTGAAAATAAGATAAGACGTTAAGAACAAAAGTTATTGATAATACTAATTTATTTTAGAAAAGATATTTATGATTTCAATGCAGTAACAACTTGCAAAAATGATTTTTAAAAATCAAAATATTATATCAATTGAAATGAAACTTTTGTGGTTCTCAGAGCTGGGGTTATAGTGCAGTCTGCCTATTTTTGGCCCCATGTTAATTTTTCACTTCGGAGATACAGTCAACAAAAATATGTAAAAAAATCGGAAATTTTCCGTAGAATTCAATAAACCAAAATACAAACAACTGGCACCTCGGGGGCCCATAGTAAATTGGGCCCAAAGTTGGCCAAAAACGGTTTTCTCCATTTTACTCTGTCATGGTGCCATAAAATGAAAAAAAGTTTTATACAAAAGTTGTAGAACTATTAAATACGGATCGATCTGCGGAAATCCGATGTCAAAAAATTCAAAAATAAATTATTTATTTGAAAAAAAACCGTTAAAAATCGCGTTTTTTTGAAACGCTCATATCTTCGTGAAAACAAATCATTTTTTCACGAAACTTGGTAAAAGTGTAGCTCCCTACTAACTGAAAAAAGATCGTTTTCAAAAAATTTAAAAATATTATAAACTTTTTGCAAAAATTGTTTTTTCGAAAAAAATCACGTTTTTTTAAAATCTCGATAGCTCATACACGCTTTCATATTTCTAGCCAATTTTGAGCTTAAAATTTGCTTGACATGTTGTACTAACATGGTTATTTATTGCGCGCTTTTTAAATTGATCGGTAATATGCGAAAAATCGGTCTTTTAATTTGGCCACCCTCCTACATACGGAGGCAGCAGCGGCTCAACATGCCTACCGCTCCTATTTGCAGTTGCAAACGTGGCTCGGAACTTCGCTAGAGCCAGAACAATGGGGTTGGACTTCCGACGGCACTAATCTGCTTCCCACGTACAGCTCGGATCAGCTGGTTCCAGACGAAATCGTTAAAACGATAGCCTGCAGATGCGGAAGCGGATGTAAAACGAAGATCTGTAGCTGCAGGAGGCATGGTTTGAAGTGTTCAAGCATGTGATTGACATGCGATCAAGAAAATTGCACTAATATAGAAATAACTACGATGGAGGCAGATGCTCTTGATGACGACTTGGACGAAGATATATTTAATGAGTCCTGCGTGATGATCGATGAATCACAGACCAATGTCCATGATGATGATGAGATCGAAAGCGAAGCAGACTCTTCCGGACTCGCTGCATACAGCGAAGAACGTACCAGTGACAACGAGGAGGGGGGGAGGGGTCTCCGATAAAAAAAACTACGGATCAATTAAGTACTGTACACGTTTATATTCACTGTCAGTATTTTGAACTTTCATGTAAAACAAATATTTTATTTTTATACTAAAAATGTTGCTTAACAATTATTATTTACCTGTCAACTCATATGTCTTTAAGAATCAACATAACGTTCAAGAGACATAAATGAACGCTCTGTGTGCAGTTGAAACTACGATACGGTACGTATGATAAGAGCATACAGTTTTACAGATGTATCCACGTTAACACCGCACCCCCACGACACCGCTCGAGCGAACGAACGTATGAGCCGGGGTGTGCTCCGCTTGCCATTAAATTTCCAAAGAATAGAGAGCGAATATGTCATTGTAGTATTTTTTTATGTAAAATACAAGTATTGAACTACAAACTCTGTAAATTTCAGCCCTTAATATTAAAAGATTGCGTCACTAGATTTTTTTTCAAAAAAAAAAATTATCTCGGCTCCAAAGGGTCGTAGATAAAAATTTTTTTTTGTAAATTTATGAAAAAATACCAGCTATTCAATGCTGCTAACAAAAAAGAAAAAAAAAATTTTTTTCTTAAAAGAAAATCGATTTTTTTTGTTGTTAAAAAAAAACGATTTTTTTAACCGATTTTTCACATATTATCGATCAATTTAAAAAGCGCGCAATAAATAACCTTGTTAGTACAACATTTCAAGCAAATTTTAAGCTCAAAATTGGCTAGAAATATGAAAGCGTGTATGAGCTATCGAGATTTTAAAAAAACGTGATTTTTTTCGAAAAAAATCAATTTTTGCAAAAAGTTTATAATATTTTTAAATTGTTTGAAAACGATCTTTTTTTAGTTAGTAGGGAGCTACACTTTTACCAAGTTTCGTGAAAAAATGATTTGTTTTCATGAAGATATGAGCGTTTCAAAAAAACGCGATTTTTAACGGTTTTTTTTCAAATAAATAATTTATTTTTGAATTTTTTGACATCGGATTTCCACAGATCGATCTGTATTTAATAGTTCCACAACTTTTGCATAAAGCTTTTTTTTCATTTTATGGCACCATGATAGAGTAAAATGGAGAAAACCGTTTTTGGCCAACTTTGGGCCCAATTTACTATGGGCCCCCGAGGTGCCAGTTGTTTGTATTTTGGTTTATTGAATTCTACGGAAAATTTCCGATTTTTTTGCATATTTTTGTTTACTGTATCTTCACTTAAGGGTCCAAATCCGTAGGCAGACCGCGCTATTAGCCAGTAATAAAACTCAGATGCAAAGGTGGGTTGTCCGTTGAAACATCTAAAAACTAATATTAGTATTAACATTTTTCCGAAACAAGTTACCGACGCAAATACAACTTACCTGCTAGACCTGGCACAGAGGTAGCAATAATATTAAAATAAGCAATTATATTATTTTTTTCTCTTGTAACCATAGGGTTCTATAGCAGCTTTAGACATTCCCTAACTAAGTTGACCACTGAGTCATCAGGGAGAACCTTTCTTTTGCAAACTAAAAAAGTAAAAAAAAAGAGTTTTTAAGTTGCTATAAAATTTTATTCAAGAGGAAAATTGTGCCCCTCTGGCGACGCAGGGTTGTATGGTGGGTGGCCTTATACAGAGGAGTTAGAAATAAGTAAATTAATACAATATTGTGAGGTTGGATCGTATTTTATTTCGTCTGTTTACAGACTTAAATAAGGTAGTGTGTATGGTTTTGTTACACAATTTATTGAAAAATGGGGCAGTTCCAACAAAGTAAATACATATTTATGAAATTTGGTAAGGAGGCACAAATTGCATTCTAAACAAATTTTTTTAATGGAATTTTTTTCATATCTTGGAAAAAAAAGTAGGTTATTAGTCACGATTCTTATAAATTGACCTATAAAACACCCTGTATAACACCGATCAATTCATTTTTGATATATCTTAGTTTTACATTAAACTGAATTCCCAAGTGCTATTCCAAAAGTCGTCAATTTATTGTCCATTACACCTTTCGTTACATCTATCCTGAGACACAGTGTATGTGTAAAGCTGTCATGCTTTTACGATTCACGTTTCTCAATATTATTCATGTAACTTGTCTGGCCTATGCGTTGCAATATAGATTGCAGTGTCTTGAACACAGTACAGGAGATTTCATAAAATGTTAAAACCCTCGAGATATGTATTTTAATTGTTCTGTATAAATCATTGTTATTGTCGCTTACCCCATGCGCCGGCCCTGGACACACTGTAATTGTCTGGTGCCTAATAATTAGTGATACCGACAGTAGTAGCTTTAACCTTGAAAGAATTCCAGGCCATGGGCGGCGTCTAATTGCGTATATTATAGCTAATCAAAAATAATTAGTAACATTAAAAAAATTATTAGTATGTCTAGTGATGTGAGCTTGGATATACGACATGGTCACGTCACAGTTATAATTAAAATGACTATCATGTCATTTTGCATTGTGACGACACAATGCCAAATTTGTCACTTGTGTCAAATATTAATATGACGACGTCATTTTCATTATGACGGTCAAAACAAGCTGATTTATGTTTTTGTCGAATATGTGAGTGGAATAAACAGATTAATTATTAAGATTTTTTTTAGTTGAACATTTAAAAGTTTTGTTTATTTGATTATGTAGCTCATACAGGGATTATTTATTATGAACAGTGCTATATACAAAGTTCAGCTCAGTTGTATTTTAAAACTACGGTTTCACTACATATCCAACTTAAATCTATTCACTGTTAAAATGTTTCTGTATTAGTAATATCGAAAAACGAAGTCATATGATTCATCCTAAATACCATACAGATTTAATATGTAAAAATATAGGCAATCAATACTGATGCATACTTTTTCATTAATAGGAAAATGACGCCAAATAAAATGTTCGTATTTCTTATTAATAATGAAAGTAGGCATCAGCATTGCCTGTAATTTTATATATTAAATCCATATGGTCATGTCGTGTTCTCATTTTTCGTTCTCATCAATAGAAAAATTTTAATAGACATTTAAAGTTTTCTGTTGGCTATCCTTGCGACGAAGGCGTGTTAACGCCGCCTTAAGAATTAATAGACTCCTTAAAATTTATCCTTCAAAAATTATTTACTTTAATTTCATTTTTAAAGACATCAAGACATTGATATTGTTTTATTGATAATAGTTTTTGCACAATTTGGAGTTAGTAATACAATAATATTTTGTTTTGTTTTATTTCTGTATAATAACCGTCATTTTACATCACTAAGTATGTCGATTTCGAAGAAAAAACTTATTTAGTTATTTAGGTAAATTATTTTAACGAAAATGTAGATATAGTAGAAAAAGGTCAAAATCTCAAAGTAGTCGGATCTTCTTAAAATGTTGCATACGAGTATAACTTATTAATCTGAATATCATTCCTTACTGACATTTTGCTGTCTTTACAGAAAATGTACCTACTTTACATGACAAGAAAGTAGTTTTTGCTTAACTATCACTGGCGGTTCTTCTATAGGGTCATTTGGTCAATGACCTCCTACACACAAATAAAAAAATAGAGCTATTCATTTTCTGAAGTTTAAAATTATATAATATATATATTTTTAATATTCTTAAAAAATATATTAAAGTTTCTAGTTCATTCTATGCACAATACTATTCAAATATCTAGATCGCAGGATTTCGTATCCCCTCCGAGCACCGAGCTCTACATTCATATTCATTACATTATTCATTTATAGAATATAAAAATCTTGGGTCAATCCACAACGTGTCCTCAAAGCTAGCTACGGACCGAATTTACAACGAATTAAAGTGAAATAGACTTATGGGCGAATCGTCAGAAAGCAAAAGAGACAGAAATCACTGGCGGGGACAATGTCCCTGACACATTTTACGGAAACGGTAACGCACGAAGTTTAGTAGAGCAGACGCCAGTCAGCAGTCTTAATGCTGACTAGGTACGCGTTGGTCGATAAATTCTGTCGGGTTGTTTTTAATGTTTTTATTCGTGAACATTCTATTAGTAAATCTCTACTTGTCGTGTAAGTAAAACAGTGTTTTTGGTGTTTACTATTAAATATAAGTGTTGTACAAAATATATTAAAACTGAAAGATGGACATACATAAGTTGGGTTATGAAGACCGAGTGAAATTCAAAGGTGGTGGCCGTCCAAAACCTAATATAACGATAAAGCAAACATCTCTTGATAAAAAGAAGTTAATAGGTATTTTTAATTAAAAAAAGTTATCCTTCAGCAAGTTTTATTCATTGTTACGCTCATCAACTAAATTTAATTTTACAAAATTTAATTTAAAAAAAAGGCATCAAGTCAGAATAAAAGCATAGCAATTGTTTTGCTAATTTACATAGCTTTTCTTCATTCTTTGGAAAATCGCCAAAAAGAACAGCCGTGTTAGATAATGTTGTTAAGGTGAGATTACCTAAAGCGGCTCCAACACGATGGAATTTTAATACAAAGTGCATAGACTGTTTATACCTATCGAACAGAATTATTAGATTGTTTAGAAAAAATCATTGATGATGAATCAGAAAACAACACTCTAAACCAAGCTATTGGTTTAAAAAACTACTTACAAAATGAACATTTTCTTTACTGGTTAAATTTTTTTCATCTAGTTATGCCTCATTGTGATATATTGTTCAATCAATTACAAAAAATGTAATATCGATGTCATAACAGTAAATAAGTGTATTGGCGTTTTTAATAGTAAATTTGAAGATGCCACAAATAAAATTTTGATAACTATTTGGAGAAGACATCCATGAAGTCTGCCCAGAGATGTAAAACGGAAGAATCAAAAAGGAGAATTTCATTAGAAGTTTGTGATATAATTACATCTGAGATCAAAAAACAGGTTTGGCTTCAGTAATCATTTAGCAGTGTCTCAGTTATTTCACGCAGATCGATTTAAAGATTATAAAAAAAGCTTTTCTCAAGATAATGTTTAAATTAGTTAAAACGGAGTATCCAGTCATAAATCATTTGAAATTTAAAACTGAATTAGAAGTATTATATAGTCGAGAAGATTTTTCCAATAGTGAAGGTGCAATTGCTTTGTTACAGCTTTTTATTAACAATAATTTGTGCAATACTTTTTCTGAAAGTGTCAAACTGTTAAAAATCTTGTGTACTCTCCCTATGACTACCGTCTAAAGTGAACGTTGTTTTTCCACCTGAAAAAGAATAAAGACATTTTTAAGAAATACCATGGGTCAGGAAAGGTTATCTTCTTTAGTTATGCTTACCATAGAAAGGGCATTAATAAAGAAGATAAAAGACTTTAATGAAAAAGTAATTGACCACTTTGCATCTCAAAAAGACCGGAGGATCGACTTGGAATTTAAATCACTTTAAAAGGTAGATAAATCAGTAAACTTTTCTAATTGACCCCCCTATCTCTTGACCCACGAACCGCCGTTGTTAACTTATTACCTTAAACAGGCTCTGGTTTTTTATTTCCCATAAGACATTGAAATGTATGCGCATTACTTTAAAATTCTGGCTGCAACATTTCAAAACAGAGCCACGTAAAAGAGTTTTGATGAACTAGAACTACCAAAGATTGTTGGTGAAATTTTAGAAATACTAGCTTTATAATGTAGCTACCCTAATTCTTAGTAAATAAATAGGTATCTACTAAGAGATTTCTGCGACCTTATTGTTGGACACACCATGTTTTCATGTCTTTTATCAACAACGGCAGGTGAAAAATAACGGTATTTTTTATTTACAAACTATGTAATTTCACAAAACCATAAAGAATGAAACATTAAACAGTTACCATTTCCTACAAACATAATAAGTATATTTATTATTTCTTCTTTTCTCCTTTCAAGGTATCATCTTTCAATTTCGCTGCTTCTTCTTTTAATTTCTTTTTGCCTCTCAACTTCAATTTTGTCTCTCAGTACCCTTAATTGTTCCGCGGTCAATCTTCTTATCCACTGGTTTTCAAAAGCATCTCCACGTTTTTTGAAAGCATCATTACAATATGGTGATAATTTTAAATATTTCACATTTTTCCTTTTTAAGAGGAAACGGTAAATGTAGAAAAACATGAATGAATTATGAGCAAGTTACCAGAATTTCACATTTAGCGAAAAAAGTAGATGATCATTGTGACTTTGACAAATGACAAATTTTTGCTTTCTCGGAGTTACGGGTTGTGGTTTTGACGCAGATAAAATCATTTTTAATGGAAAATAAGAATGTTTTCTTTTCACTACTAGGCCAACCCAAAGTCGTTTTGAGGCATGGTTGGTAAAGGATATCCTCTACCAACCTTGACTTTGTGAGTCGAAATATAGATCATCTGATCCTCACGTCATGTATTCAGTTTGGAGTATGAACATTAAACAAGATATCAACATAACTTATAACGGACAGGCGTCAATAAGTTTTAGAAAAATTTTAATAATTTTAATTTTAAGCTTGATGATAAAACATATTCTGTAGTGGAAGATTGTGCGTCTGACAGAATATCAGTCTGAATTTATTTATACCAGTTTTTTTTGCTCGCGATCATACTTTTTTGTATATTATGACGTCATTTTTAAATCTGAATCACTGTTATTTCACAAGATATGGGATCAATGTCATTATTTTTAATGGCAACAGTAGTTATAGTATTTTCCTCCGATTAAAGAACCCCTAGATAGACAATGAATATTACCATGGTGTCGGAAATATATTCATAGTCTAAGTGTAAGCATCCCATAAGTTTCTTATTGGTTACTTCATCGTTTGGCGGCAGTTATTTGAGTTATCGTAACATTTCGGGGTTAGTCGGAATCGTTAATATCGATTAGACCTAATAATTAGGTCTAATAGTATTTGTAAAAGTCATTGTCATTATTTCGTATGTTGCCAATAATGCAAATATGTGTTTAGTGTTTCATATTGATTTGGTGCCGTAAAAAGTGTTGTTTTATACGTTTCATTGACAATACATATGTATGCTTTAAAATGGTGGTGTTGCGCTGTTTACAAAAAAAATTAAAAAGAAGTAAATAGATCTTTTCGGTGATGGTCGGATTTAGGTACGCCTAAGATAACTATATTTTTCTGTTCATTTTAATATTATTGTATTCTACGGTTACTTACGAATTGATTCAGGTGAGGATATTTTATATAAAATCATCTTTAAATATACAAGTTGAACCTTAAAGGCCCATGGAATTAGAGTGAGAAAAAAAAAGGGGAAAAATTTAATTTCTGAAGAGGTTTTCGGCTGTCAATAAAAACGTGTAGACTTACCACTTCGTCGTAACGGATTCTTATTGGCACCCTTCTCTTCCTTTCTTCTTTGGACTGTAGTTGCGTAATTTTGTAAAAAGAAAGCGGAGCGAGTAAAATCACTTATAGTTATGAATTAATTAAATAGCACTTATTCAGAGAGCGAGCGAGCGTATTTATTAGTACTCGATACGGTAGTCGTATCGGTTCTGCCTTTTATATCCAGGGTTAAGCTGCGACGAATCATTGACAGCATATATATATACCGCGTAAGGAAAATATTAATATTTTAGAAAGAAAATGATAAGCTTTTAATAATCATATTAAAGAAAAAAAAGTAATTACAATACAATAAATAAAATACATAAATTAAGTAAAAGAATGTGTGCGGTTACTTAACATACCACCCACCAAAATACATAGTATTTTCAGTACCTAATAAGCAGGTAAAGGGCATAACTTTACCACGGGTCTTTGAAAAAGACCTTGACTAGTTTTTATAGTGGCGGCTCGAGAAATACCATCGCGACCAGGGTGGGTTTTAACCACTCGACCTAGTCGCCAATGTAGAGGAGGAGTCTGTTCGTTTTTAATCAGAACGAGCATTCCAGGCTCAATTGCTTTTGTATCTTTGGTCTATTTATGTCGTTGTTGCAGAGTTTGTAAATATTCCGTGTGCCACCTACTCCAGAAGTCTTGATGTAATCGTTGCAAGAGCTGCCAACGATTTAATCGAGAAATGTTAAGATTAGTGAGATCAGGATCGGGTAAAGAGTTAAGTGGTTCTAACGTAAGGAAGTGACCGGGAGTTAACACAGATAAATCACTGGGATCTGTGCTTAAGGAGCAGAGTGGCCTAGAATTCAGAACGGCTTCTATTTGCACCAGCACGGTATAAAATTCCTCGTATGTTAAAATTTGATCACCAACGACACGGGCGAGATGGGTTTTTACCGATTTTATACCTGATTCCCAAAGGCCTCCGAAATGAGGCGCAGAGGGGGGATTAAAAGACCATTCAATTCTCTCAGTTTCAGTAGCTTCTCTCATGTACTCTGATAATTCCCTTTTAGCACCAACGAAATTTGTACCACAGTCACTGAATATGTGTTTACAGCGACCCCTACGGGATATGAAGCGTCGTAAAGCGGCGAGAAAAGCATCAGAAGATAAATCTGAGGCGAGTTCTAAATGAATCGCCTTGGTGGCGAAGCAGACAAATAAACAGACATAACCCTTTTGAGATTTGACACCTCGGTTTTTTCCTAAGGTGATTAGAAATGGACCGCCGTAATCCACCCCCACACACTGAAATGGTTTTACCTGATTTACACGGGGAGATGGCAAGTCACCCATGAAAGGTGTTACAGAGAGGGGTTTAACTCTAAAGCATCGGTAGCATCTAGAGAGGACATGACGAATAGCACGTCTAGGAGATAATATCCAGAACTGCTGAGAAAGTAGAAACTGTAATGTTTGAAGGCCGGGATGTAAATATTGACGATGGGTTTCCTCAATTACAAGTTCAGTCAAACGGTGGTTTCGAGGCAGTATAATAGGGAATTTATGATCGTAAGAGAGACCGGAAAAAGAGAGACGACCACCCACCCTGAGGAGACCATCATTATCAAAAAATGGGTTCAATTTGCGAAAAGTTTTCGTAAGTGGTAATTTGTTTTTAAGATTCGATATTTCATTGGTAAACACCAAATATTGCACTCTTTTCACTAAAACTAAAAGGGCTTGATGAAGTTCAGACAGCGTGAAGGGATTATATTTTTTATCAGCAGGATGCCTTGAGTTATGAATAAAGCGAAGGGAATATGCAATTATTCGTTTAATTTTTAACAGCGATGAATATTTATTCAATAAAGAATCTAGGGTATTTAAAGAAAGAAAGGTAGAAAAAGTAACCTTTCTCTCTTCCTCATAAACACCAACAGATATGGTAGGAGGATTATTAGGCCAATTATGTTGAGAAGTACCTAACCAGGAGTGGCCAGTCCACCACATAGAATGATTAATGAGTTCGGAGGGAAAAAGACCTCTAGAGGCACAATCGGCAGGGTTTTCTTTTGACACGACGTGATGCCAACAGTCAGAAGGCACCTTTTCCTGAATGTGGCTTACGCGGTTTCCTACAAAAGTCTTCCATTTATGAGGAGAGGACTTTATCCATGACAGAACTACCATAGAGTCAGTCCAAGCAAACTGTTGAGAAATTTCTATTTTTTCAGAATAAATTTTAACAACAAATTTTAATAAGTTTGATAAGAGAACGGCAGCACATAATTCTAGCCGCGGGAGAGAAATTGTCTTCAGAGGGGCAACCTTTGATTTTGCGCATATAAGATAAATTTTGATTTGTTCATTGGGAAGTATGACGTATATATACTGATGCGGCGTAACCTACTTGAGAACTATCAGAAAATCCATGAAGCTCACAACTTAGGAAACCGCTTTCAACAATATGTCGAGGAAGATTGATTTTAGAGAGATATGGTAATTCTGATTTATATCGAACCCAAAGTTTAAGCACTTCGGAGGGCGGAGATTCGTTCCAATGTAAACCTAGACTCCATAACTTCTGTATGAGATGTTTGGCAAAGAATGTTAGAGGAGTTAAAAATCCGAGGGGGTCAAAAATTCTAGCTAATTCAGACAAAATTGTACGCTTCGTACAGGGCCTATCAATAGGAGCAACTTCATAGAAAAATATATCAGAAGTAGGACGCCACTTTAGACCAAGAATTTTCACAATTGTATCATCATTATCAAAAGACAAAGAATGTGACTGACGATCACACGAAGGGATATTTTCAAGAAGAGCAGGATGATTACTAGCCCATTTGCGAAGTTCAAAACCACCACATTTCAAGAGCGCAATAAGCTGTGTTTGTAGAATTCTGGCTTCATCGAGAGAATCACATCCACAAACTATATCATCTACATAACTATACTTTGATAATATGACAGAGGCTAGCGGAAATGTATCCTTTTCATCGTTAGCCAATTGAATAAGAGAGCGAATAGCTAAGAAGGGTGCGGAAGATACTCCATAAGTTACGGTATTTAAATGAAAGTCTTGAATAGGATCATTTGGAGAGAACCTCCATAGAATTCTCTGATAGTCTCGGTGAGATTTAGTTATGAGAATTTGTCGGTACATCTGCTTAATGTCTGCAGTAAGGACAAATGTATTAAGACGAAAGTTCATGAGAATAGTGACTATGTCTTGCTGTAATTTTGGACCAGTCAATAGCATATCATTCAGTGACATAGGGGATTTAGCGGAGGCATCAAAGACAACTCGAAGTTTAGTAGTAGCGCTATCTGGCTTAAGAACACAGTGATGGGGAATGTAATATATTTTATCAGATAAAATATTGAGAGATTCAGATTTAATTAGAGTCATAAGACCCTGTTCGAGGTAGTCTTTCATGAAGGCTCAATACTCCTCACAAAGAGAAGGGTTTTTAAGCAGACGATTTTCGAGAGAGTAAAATCGTTTAAGAGCGAGGGAGCGAGAATTAATAAAGGATGGTAAAGGGCCAAGAAAAGGCAGCGAGACAGTAAAGTGACCGGACTTGTCCCTAGAATGAGAATTAATGTACAACTGTTCACAAAGGTCGTCATTAGGAGAAACTGTAGGCATTTCAGGAACTGATTCAAGTTCCCAGAACCTTTTTATTGCAGAGTCCAGAGATGAATTACAAAGCGTAAAAAATGAATTTACCGAGGGGGATGAAGAACAATCATTTATTTTGCCCATTATTATCCATCCAAAAATAGTATTGATGGCAGTCGGTTCTTTTGAATTACCTAGTATGCGACCACTTTTCAAAATAAGGGGGAAAATATCTGCCCCTAGTAACATGTCAATGGAACCAGAAGAATTAAAACTGGGGTCGGCAAGTTTTAAGTTAGCAATAGTTTCCCAATCGGAAATTGAAATATTTGTCAATGGCATATTAGAACATATTTTTGGCAATATAATTAGATCTACAGGGAGAGAATTATTTGGCTGACCTTGAAGGCAAATAGTACAAGTTATTCCCGAAGAAGCTGAAATACCCATTTGGGCTAAACCGTTAATAGAGAGAGATAACTTAGAGCGAGGTAAACCCAACCTGTTAGCACATTTTTCGGTAACAAAATTAGCTTGACTGGCACTGTCTAATAAAACTCTAACAGTTTCATAATGATTACGGCTATTTAAAACCGAAATTTGGGCGGTTGAGAGAAGTACAGTTGAGTTAGAAGGAATCACATTAGTAAGTGTCCACTAATTGTCTAAGTGCTTTAGGTGAGTCAGTTTGAAGCTTAGGAGCATCAGTTATTTTATCCCAATAATGAGTGGCAAGAATACGAGTATTTTGATACCTCTTGTATAAGTTATCGAATGCAATTAAATAATTGTCATCATTAATAGGAATATTTTTAATTAGCAAGAGAGGCTCTTTATCAAGGTAAGATAATATATACTGAAATTTTTCACTATTACTAAGAGTTTTATTTTCATGAATTAGCGAGTTATATAAACCAAAAAATGTGGGCCAATTTGATACATTACCATTAAAAAAGAGGTATATGAATTTTTGGCAACTTAATATTACCTTGCTTAGCAGTTGCTTGAGACGCAGAAATTTTATTTTTTTTAAACAAATCATAATAAACAGATTGAACTGTATAATATTTTTCATCGAATTGTGTGCGTATTTCCTCTTCCTCATTGATATCCTCACTATCTAGAATGGCCAAAATTGAAAGGACAGAGCCATGATGTTCATTAAAATCATCATGAATTAAATTAATATGCTCATAACGCATTGCAAAAATCGTGTGCAACGAATCATCATCAGTGACTCTCTGTGCCATATTATACAGTTCATTCATTCGATTAATTGCGGTGCCCCTGTATACACGGGCTTGTTTAAGTTTATTGGCATTAGCGGCCATTTTCAAATTAGAGAAAAAATAAAATGAATAAAATTGAAAACAATAACTGTCACCTTTAAAACAACGTTATAAATTGCCAAAAATATTAAAATTATATTATTTACTTTTAAAGACCACCCTGTAAATTTAGATAATTAAATATTAAAGTTTAATAAATAAAATCTGAAACCGTTATTTAATGGATATGTTATTATTTTCTATTATTAGTTAGTTGCGAGACACCCTGTATACATATATACACATTATAGGTAGGTATATTATGGATACACCTGTAAAAAGAACCACATACACATAATATGCACCAAAGATACAAAGCAAATTATCAAGAGCGGTAATATTATGTTTATTTAATTATTTTAGGTAAATAGGTAAATTAGAGTTTATAAAATAGAATTGAAATAGTAATTATTATTATCAATTGTAGAAAATAATGTGTAATATTAAAATACTATAACAGCTGATTGTTAAAATGAAAGTAAACAACGAGCGTAGCTGGTGAGTATAAAAGAAAGCGAATAAAAACTAATAGAGATAAGAATTTACTTTTATACTCAAATGACTGTAAAACACATGAATTATGATGGATTAATATTTTACTATTTATCGTACATAAATTTCAATGTAATTATTCTTTCTATAATAATTATTATTATTTTTATCATACAACAAATATCCGGCTCGAAGGACCAAAACATGAACATTAAAGGCCCATGGAATTAGAGTGAGAAAAAAAAAGGGGAAAAATTTAATTTCTGAAGAGGTTTTCGGCTGTCAATAAAAACGTGTAGACTTACCACTTCGTCGTAACGGATTCTTATTGGCACCCTTCTCTTCCTTTCTTCTTTGGACTGTAGTTGCGTAATTTTGCAAAAGAAAGCGGAGCGAGTAAAATCACTTATAGTTATGAATTAATTAAATAGCACTTATTCAGAGAGCGAGCGAGCGTATTTATTAGTACTCGATACGGTAGTCGTATCGGTTCTGCCTTTTATATCCAGGGTTAAGCCGCGACGAATCATTGACAGCATATATATATACCGCGTAAGGAAAATATTAATATTTTAGAAAGAAAATGATAAGCTTTTAATAATCATATTAAAGAAAAAAAGTAATTACAATACAATAAATAAAATACATAAATTAAGTAAAAGAATGTGTGCGGTTACTTAACATACCACCCACCAAAATACATAGTATTTTCAGTACCTAATAAGCAGGTAAAGGGCATAACTTTACCACGGGTCTTTGAAAAAGACCTTGACTAGTTTTTATAGTGGCGGCTCGAGAAATACCATCGCGACCAGGGTGGGTTTTAACCACTCGACCTAGTCGCCAATGTAGAGGAGGAGTCTGTTCGTTTTTAATCAGAACGAGCATTCCAGGCTCAATTGCTTTTGTATCTTTGGTCTATTTATGTCGTTGTTGCAGAGTTTGTAAATATTCCGTGTGCCACCTACTCCAGAAGTCTTGATGTAATCGTTGCAAGAGCTGCCAACGATTTAATCGAGAAATGTTAAGATTAGTGAGATCAGGATCGGGTAAAGAGTTAAGTGGTTCTAACGTAAGGAAGTGACCGGGGAGTTAACACAGATAAATCACTGGGATCTGTGCTTAAGGAGCAGAGTGGCCTAGAATTCAGAACGGCTTCTATTTGCACCAGCACGTATAAAATTCCTCGTATGTTAAAATTTGATCACCAACGACACGGGCGAGATGGGTTTTTACCGATTTTATACCTGATTCCCAAAGGCCTCCGAAATGAGGCGCAGAGGGGGGATTAAAAGACCATTCAATTCTCTCAGTTTCAGTAGCTTCTCTCATGTACTCTGATAATTCCCTTTTAGCACCAACGAAATTTGTACCACAGTCACTGAATATGTGTTTACAGCGACCCCTACGGGATATGAAGCGTCGTAAAGCGGCGAGAAAAGCATCAGAAGATAAATCTGAGGCGAGTTCTAAATGAATCGCCTTGGTGGCGAAGCAGACAAATAAACAGACATAACCCTTTTGAGATTTGACACCTCGGTTTTTTCCTAAGGTGATTAGAAATGGACCGCCGTAATCCACCCCCACACTGAAATGGTTTTACCTGATTTACACGGAGATGGCAAGTCACCCATGAAAGGTGTTACAGAGAGAGGTTTAACTCTAAAGCATCGGTAGCATCTAGAGAGGACATGACGAATAGCACGTCTAGGAGATAATATCCAGAACTGCTGAGAAAGTAGAAACTGTAATGTTTGAAGGCCGGGATGTAAATATTGACGATGGGTTTCCTCAATTACAAGTTCAGTCAAACGGTGGTTTCGAGGCAGTATAATAGGGAATTTATGATCGTAAGAGAGACCGGAAAAAGAGAGACGACCACCCACCCTGAGGAGACCATCATTATCAAAAAATGGGTTCAATTTGCGAAAAGTTTTCGTAAGTGGTAATTTGTTTTTAAGATTCGATATTTCATTGGTAAACACCAAATATTGCACTCTTTTCACTAAAACTAAAGGGCTTGATGAAGTTCAGACAGCGTGAAGGGATTATATTTTTTATCAGCAGGATGCCTTGAGTTATGAATAAAGCGAAGGGAATATGCAATTATTCGTTTAATTTTTAACAGCGATGAATATTTATTCAATAAAGAATCTAGGGTATTTAAAGAAAGAAAGGTAGAAAAAGTAACCTTTCTCTCTTCCTCATAAACACCAACAGATATGGTAGGAGGATTATTAGGCCAATTATGTTGAGAAGTACCTAACCAGGAGTGGCCAGTCCACCACATAGAATGATTAATGAGTTCGGAGGGGAAAAAAAGACCTCTAGAGGCACAATCGGCAGGGTTTTCTTTTGACACGACGTGATGCCAACAGTCAGAAGGCACCTTTTCCTGAATGTGGCTTACGCGGTTTCCTACAAAAGTCTTCCATTTATGAGGAGAGGACTTTATCCATGACAGAACTACCATAGAGTCAGTCCAAGCAAACTGTTGAGAAATTTCTATTTTTTCAGAATAAATTTTAACAACAAATTTTAACAAGTTTGATAAGAGAACGGCAGCACATAATTCTAGCCGCGGGAGAGAAATTGTCTTCAGAGGGGCAACCTTTGATTTTGCGCATATAAGATAAATTTTGATTTGTTCATTGGGAAGTATGACGTATATATACTGATGCGGCGTAACCTACTTGAGAACTATCAGAAAATCCATGAAGCTCACAACTTAGGAAACCGCTTTCAACAATATGTCGAGGAAGATTGATTTTAGAGAGATATGGTAATTCTGATTTATATCGAACCCAAAGTTTAAGCACTTCGGAGGGCGGAGATTCGTTCCAATGTAAACCTAGACTCCATAACTTCTGTATGAGATGTTTGGCAAAGAATGTTAGAGGAGTTAAAAATCCGAGGGGTCCAAAAATTCTAGCTAATTCAGACAAAATTGTACGCTTCGTACAGGGCCTATCAATAGGAGCAACTTCATAGAAAAATATATCAGAAGTAGGACGCCACTTTAGACCAAGAATTTTTCACAATTGTATCATCATTATCAAAAGACAAAGAATGTGACTGACGATCACACGAAGGGATATTTTTCAAGAAGAGCAGGATGATTACTAGCCCATTTGCGAAGTTCAAAACCACCACATTTCAAGAGCGCAATAAGCTGTGTTTGTAGAATTCTGGCTTCATCGAGAGAATCACATCCACAAACTATATCATCTACATAAGTATACTTTGATAATATGACAGAGGCTAGCGGAAATGTATCCTTTTCATCGTTAGCCAATTGAATAAGAGGAGCGAATAGCTAAGAAGGGTGCGGAAGATACTCCATAAGTTACGGTATTTAAATGAAAGTCTTGAATAGGATCATTTGGAGAGAACCTCCATAGAATTCTCTGATAGTCTCGGTGAGAGTTCAGTTATGAGAATTTGTCGGTACATCTGCTTAATGTCTGCAGTAAGGACAAATGTATTAAGACGAAAGTTCATGAGAATAGTGACTATGTCTTGCTGTAATTTTGGACCAGTCAATAGCATATCATTCAGTGACATAGGGGATTTAGCGGAGGCATCAAAGACAACTCGAAGTTTAGTAGTAGCGCTATCTGGCTTAAGAACACAGTGATGGGGAATGTAATATATTTTATCAGATAAAATATTGAGAGATTCAGATTTAATTAGAGTCATAAGACCCTGTTCGAGGTAGTCTTTCATGAAGGCTCAATACTCCTCACAAAGAGAAGGGTTTTTAAGCAGACGATTTTCGAGAGAGTAAAATCGTTTAAGAGCGAGGGAGCGAGAATTAATAAAGGATGGTAAAGGGCCAAGAAAAGGCAGCGAGACAGTAAAGTGACCGGACTTGTCCCTAGAATGAGAATTAATGTACAACTGTTCACAAAAGGTCGTCATTAGGAGAAACTGTAGGCATTTCAGGAACTGATTCAAGTTCCCAGAACCTTTTTATTGCAGAGTCCAGAGATGAATTACAAAGCGTAAAAAATGAATTTACCGAGGGGGATGAAGAACAATCATTTATTTTGCCCATTATTATCCATCCAAAAATAGTATTGATGGCAGTCGGTTCTTTTGAATTACCTAGTATGCGACCACTTTTCAAAATAAGGGGGAAAATATCTGCCCCTAGTAACATGTCAATGGAACCAGAAGAATTAAAACTGGGGTCGGCAAGTTTTAAGTTAGCAATAGTTTCCCAATCGGAAATTGAAATATTTGTCAATGGCATATTAGAACATATTTTTGGCAATATAATTAGATCTACAGGGAGAGAATTATTTGGCTGACCTTGAAGGCAAATAGTACAAGTTATTCCCGAAGAAGCTGAAATACCCATTTGGGCTAAACCGTTAATAGAGAGAGATAACTTAGAGCGAGGTAAACCCAACCTGTTAGCACATTTTTTCGGTAACAAAATTAGCTTGACTGGCACTGTCTAATAAAACTCTAACAGTTTCATAATGATTACGGCTATTTAAAACCGAAATTTGGGCGGTTGAGAGAAGTACAGTTGAGTTAGAAGGAATCACATTAGTAAGTGTCCACTAATTGTCTAAGTGCTTTAGGTGAGTCAGTTTGAAGCTTAGGAGCATCAGTTATTTTATCCCAATAATGAGTGGCAAGAATACGAGTATTTTGATACCTCTTGTATAAGTTATCGAATGCAATTAAATAATTGTCATCATTAATAGGAATATTTTTAATTAGCAAGAGAGGCTCTTTATCAAGGTAAGATAATATATACTGAAATTTTTCACTATTACTAAGAGTTTTATTTTCATGAATTAGCGAGTTATATAAACCAAAAAATGTGGGCCAATTTGATACATTACCATTAAAAGAGGTATATGAATTTTTGGCAACTTAATATTACCTTGCTTAGCAGTTGCTTGAGACGCAGAAATTTTATTTTTTTTAAACAAATCATAATAAACAGATTGAACTGTATAATATTTTTCATCGAATTGTGTGCGTATTTCCTCTTCCTCATTGATATCCTCACTATCTAGAATGGCCAAAATTGAAAGGACAGAGCCATGATGTTCATTAAAATCATCATGAATTAAATTAATATGCTCATAACGCATTGCAAAAATCGTGTGCAACGAATCATCATCAGTGACTCTCTGTGCCATATTATACAGTTCATTCATTCGATTAATTGCGGTGCCCCTGTATACACGGGCTTGTTTAAGTTTATTGGCATTAGCGGCCATTTTCAAATTAGAGAAAAAATAAAATGAATAAAATTGAAAACAATAACTGTCACTTTTAAAACAACGTTATAAATTGCCAAAAATATTAAAATTATATTATTTACTTTTAAAGACCACCCTGTAAATTTAGATAATTAAATATTAAAGTTTAATAAATAAAATCTGAAACCGTTATTTAATGGATATGTTATTATTTTCTATTATTAGTTAGTTGCGAGACACCCTGTATACATATATACACATTATAGGTAGGTATATTATGGATACACCTGTAAAAAGAACCACATACACATAATATGCACCAAAGATACAAAGCAAATTATCAAGAGCGGTAATATTATGTTTATTTAATTATTTTAGGTAAATAGGTAAATTAGAGTTTATAAAATAGAATTGAAATAGTAATTATTATTATCAATTGTAGAAAATAATGTGTAATATTAAAATACTATAACAGCTGATTGTTAAAATGAAAGTAAACAACGAGCGTAGCTGGTGAGTATAAAAGAAAGCGAATAAAAACTAATAGAGATAAGAATTTACTTTTATACTCAAATGACTGTAAAACACATGAATTATGATGGATTAATATTTTACTATTTATCGCACATAAATTTCAATGTAATTATTCTTTCTATAATAATTATTATTATTTTTATCATACAACAAATATCCGGCTCGAAGGACCAAAACATGAACCTTAAAGGCCCATGGAATTAGAGTGAGAAAAAAAAAGGAAAAATTTAATTTCTGAAGAGGTTTTCGGCTGTCAATAAAAACGTGTAGACTTACCACTTCGTCGTAACGGATTCTTATTGGCACCCTTCTCTTCCTTTCTTCTTTGGACTGTAGTTGCGTAATTTTGCAAAAAGAAAGCGGAGCGAGTAAAATCACTTATAGTTATGAATTAATTAAATAGCACTTATTCAGAGAGCGAGCGAGCGTATTTATTAGTACTCGATACGGTAGTCGTATCGGTTCTGCCTTTTTATATCCAGGGTTAAGCCGCGACGAATCATTGACAGCATATATATATACCGCGTAAGGAAAATATTAATATTTTAGAAAGAAAATGATAAGCTTTTAATAATCATATTAAAGAAAAAAAAGTAATTACAATACAATAAATAAAATACATAAATTAAGTAAAAGAATGTGTGCGGTTACTTAACACAAGTCATGTTCAATAAGTACGATCATCATCATGTGCTTGCTTACTTTGACATATTATAAAACTTGCATTATGTCATTTTTCGTGACAGTGATAACTAAAGCTGGCCGAGGTGGCTGCAGTACAGCCACGATCTTGCGCTGGCGTCACACGTGCCGATTTAGAAGTGATTTACGCTGCAATCTTATTTGAAAGGTTAATGCGTGAGGTTGTACGTATAAATTATACATACTGTCAAACGCGCCAAAGGGTAAAAAACGACCGTATGCGGACAAAGTGAATAAATTTATCGGTGAATTTCGGGATTTATTCTATGACGGATGCAAAATAATTTGTAAAGTTTGCAATCAAGACTTAATGTGCTGGCACAAAACAGATTGTCGTCGTCATATCAATACCGTGCAACATCAAAATAAAAAAATGACAACTCAGTTTATGTTTGATTTATTGTTAATGTTAATAGCCTGTAATATTCCGCTACACATACTTGATAAACAACCATTTCGGGAGTTTTGGAATAAATACAATCCCCAGGTGAACTTACCAAGTCGTACATCGTTACGTAGATATATTCCAGCTGTTCGTGAAGACATTGTAAATAGGATTAAATGTGGATTATAAAATAAACGGCTCTGGTTATGTATTGACGAGACGACAGATTGTAAAAAAAATTCTATTTTAGAATATTATAGTACGTGTACTAGACCCTCTTAAACCAACATTTCCACTTTTACTAGCTAGTAAAAGGCTAACTGCGATGTACTGGCGAATTAATTACGCGTGTGGTGTTGGAGACATTCGAAAAATTTTAACTTTCAACAAGTCAAGTATTGATGTTTGTGACTGATGGTGCCGCGACAATGCGCGTGGTAGGTCGTTCTCTTCAAAGAGACAATAATTGTAGGTTTTTACATGTTACGTGTAAAGTGCATGCGTTACATCTTGTGGCAGAAACGATTCGAAAATGTTTTCCGAGAGGTAAATGCATTAATAGCAAATACAAAAAAAGTATTTCTCAAATCTCCTAAACGGCGTCGAGCATTTCACAGACAGTGTCCTGGTATCCCTGAACCACCAGAGCCGATTCTTACACGTTGGGGAACGTGGTTGAAAGCGGCTTTTTATTCTGCTGAATATTTTCAACAAATAAAAGCTGTGATACTACAGTTCAAACCTAACGAGGCTGCAGCTATTAAGGAAAGTCAGACAAGCTTTCAAGATGTTTCCCTTGAAACAGATTTAAAAACTATTAATAACAATTATAGAGGACTACACGACGCAAAAGAAAAATTGCAAAATAGTTCGTTGTCGTTAGTGAAATCGCTGCAAATAGTGGACGACGTAAATACATAGCTACAGGCTATAAATGACGCAAAAAATAATCGCGTTAGTGAAAAATTCGAGAGTGTATTACAGAAAGATCCTGATTTTAGCAAATTAAGACAAATTTGTGATGGTGCATCTACAACTTCGTTAAGTGAGTTCACAGATTATTTTACTTATACCTGTATTACATCCGTAGATGTCGAACGGTCATTTTCAAAATACAAACATATTTTTTCACCAAAGCGAACATCGCTGACGGAGACAGCTGTAGAAACATACCTGATGCTATTATACTATAGATCTTCCCCACTTTGTGATGACGACAACCAAACTACTTCATAAATCTACTTAAAAAGGGTGAGTTTTATACAAATTTTTATAAAATGTAACATTATTGTTAAAATTTATTTCCATTTATTGTACTTATTCAAGTATTATGATATGATGTAAACATATGAGTCATATGACGGCTCTGTCGGCCAGGTGACCTCGGCCAGCTTTAGTGATAACTACGCATGTTCTCATTACGATTTGTTTCAGTATTTTGAATCTTTAACCAGTATTATCTTATTTAATTTGTTATTTTGTGTCGTTAAAATGGATGGTGTTACAAATTTATTGGATATTGTGACAATTACGAATGAATAGACGCTTTTGCGAATTTTACAACAAGCACAGTTAGTAATAGTAGAGGATCCGAATTAGAAACGACCTTCACCCATCCGTTTAATGGATGAAAAATATTTTATATTAATTTTAATACGTTATAAAATATATCGCGAGTGGGTTGGCTAAAAAATTCCTGGCAAGACTATGATTAATTAAAAATTCAAAAATAACTTTTTTAAACATTGTACTCATTTGTTTAAGGAACAAATTTTATTCCAATCGAAACTATGAAGCCTATAGAATATGCAAACGTTAGGTTGTCTATTTTTTTCCTGGCGTAACTATTGGGTTGGCAGGTATAAACAGGTAATTTACATTCATCTGTTTAATGAATAAATCTTATATCAAAATAAAGGTAATTAAATTGCGAACAGAATGATATAGGGTTGTCTGCGACAAATCTGGTTTAAATTCCGGTTGGCGAGCTTTAAAAAGCGGAAATATTGGTGTGAATGAAAATGTGCGACAAAGAGGTCCGAGCAAACTGTCCGGTGCGATAGAAGAGGACGCAGCATTGCAGCTGCGCGCGGCTCGTCCATCGGATGAAAGAAGAAAGTTTGCTCGGACCTCTTTGTCGCATATTTTCATTCTCACCAATATTTCGCGTTTTAAAGCTCGCCAACTGGAATTTAAACCAGATTTGTCGCATACAACCCTATATCATTCTGTTCGCAATTTAATTACTTTTATTTTGATATAAGATTTATTCATTAAACAGATGAATGTAAATTACTAGTATCGAATTACCTGTTTATACCTACTAACCCAATAGTTACGCCAGGAAAAAAATAGACAACCTAACATTTGCATATTCTATAGGCTTCATAGCTTCGATTGAAATAAAATTTGTTCCTTAAACAAATGAGTGTAATGTTTAAAAAAGTTATTTTTGAATTTTTAATTAATCATAGTCTTGCCATGAATTTTTTGGCCAACCCACTCGCGATATATTTTATAACATATTAAAATTAATATAAAATATTTTTCATCCATTAAACGGATAGGTGAAGGTCGTTTTTAAATGGGATCTTAGACTATAAGGAGCAATTTTCGTTGTAAGACAAATAATTCATATTATATGGCACAGGGTGTGTGAAGTTCGGGTTGGTTGTGTGGCAATGTCTTTGAGCTCACAAAGGAGAATGTTAATCAACAATATAGATTTCTAAGGGACATGTGTTCGTGGAAGTTGTTACAGCACGACAATTTGTTTCTTTTAGGTAAACATTTATTAATGTGGTACTTATTTCTTAATTTTTTTAATTTTCCATAGGTGAAGATCACATTATTCAGATAGATGAATCAGTGATAACAAAAAGAAAGGATAAGTAATGTAGGACGCATTGTGCCACAAAAATGGATTTTGGGCATATACGATATTACAGCTAAGCATGACTTCATTGTCTTTATCCCTAATCGCAGTTCCAACACACTATACATTAAAAATCATGTTTTGCCAGGATCTGAAATTTGGACAGAATGTTGGAGGGGATATTCAGATCTGGTCATTTTAGAAAGGATATCGCTCTATACTCATAGAATAGTCAGCCATTCTCGAAATTTTCGTGATCCTATCACTCACTGGTATGTGCACGAATCAAGTTGATGGTTACCGGTCGCGATTGAAGCAATTTTTGAGGAGAATTGGGGGTTATGCAATCTCCGATCATTGCAGAATATATTTATGTTCATGTGGTTTAAAATTTATGGTCCTACAGCTTCTGACCGTTTCCGTAATATATTTTACAAATTCCTGAAAAATATACATTCTCATAAATTTACTTTTACTTTTTCTACACTATTGATCTGTGTCAGGGGTTGAGAAGCGATAGTAACATTAATTGCAGTTCATTTTCTCTTTATTATACTACTTCTTCCCAGCCCAGCACTCCATTTCACTACACGGTCCCGAAACTGCCTTATTTTTTTCTTCAAAATTTATGATTCGTCCTTAGTTTTTCTTTTTTATTGTGTTCTTAACATGTACTACTCAGTGTCAAAAAGAAAATTTTAAAATTCGGGCGTACCTAAACTCGACCAGACCCGATCCTTTCATACGTAAGTAAAAATAAATTTGTAAAGTAAATTTGTCCATATTTGTAGAATAGTGCATACTTTGTATTGAGGTAGAGCCCTGTTATTGTTAGTGTATATATTCTTGTAGGTCAATAAATAATTAGTCTGTTATAAATCTTTTAATTTTTAATCCTATATTTTAATTTTATCAAGTGTATACGACGAGAATGATGTTTTACACAAAATTTACACTAGTTAAATGTAAAATATATCCAGCTAGCACTGTTTTACTGTAATATATTTCACGCTGATTGATTAATGAAAAAATAGGCATTATAAGTTTTAATAATTTTAATTAAATATTTCGCTTCCACACAGACTCGCCACTATTGCCCATGGGATATTGTGTATATCAACGTTTAAATGTTGAAACTTTATTAACGAAATTTTTTAAAAATTTGTTTTGTTTTTCGGTTTCATCCATTTTTTGGGGACTGGATTGCTCCTGCATGTCCGCAGTATTTTCAAATACAAACAACAGACATATGTTCTTTTTCCAAGAAACCCCTCAATTCAGCTTAACAGTTTCGTTATTCAGATCCTATCACCCTTCCTAATATCTGTAGTAATTGATGAACTTCTCACTAAACTAAGCGACATTGAAATAGACATCCAAGGATACGCTAATGACCTAGTCATTATAATAAGAGGCACGCATGATAGGATGATCTCAAGTCTAATGCAAATTACAGTCAACATCACAAAACTTGGTGCTCGGATGAAGGTTTATATATTAATTCAAGCAAAACAGTCATTATAGGTACCATTCAGGAAAAAGGAAGCTTTCCTAATAGCCCCAAAAATGAGTAGTGTATAAATTGATTTCTCTGGTAAGTTAAATTATCTAGGTGTAATCCTAGACAAAAAGTGATCTGGAGGAAACATCTGATAAGGGTTACTGAAAGAACGACAGCGGTCCTCAGAATGTGCGCAGGCTCTACGGTAAAACATGAAGAGGCGGATTTACGTACAATAGTGCACATTCATTTACGGTACCCCATTAAAAAATAAATAATTCCTGTCATTTATATAAACATATTTATCGCGTGTTAACATTATATTATTACAAACTCATTAACAACCATTAAAGACTATCATTAAAAAAAAATTATAATTGAAGAGTTGAAACATCTAAGGAGCTAAGTACCAAATACTGTTTATTGAGATATTTAAAAGAAACCTTTTAAAACACGCACTAACTCTTACACGTCGTGTCATCTAGAATTGAGTAGAAAAAATACAAAGCAAAGTTTGTGGCACTTGGATCCATTATAATATGTTGTTTTCGCTTGTATATAGTACCTTTCTACGAGACAAACCCGATTTCACTAAAAATGGCACGTAGCCTCTTTGATATTTTAACGCTTCATTTACTCAAATGCTTCTTTCTTGCTTTGGCATTTGCAAATTTGTTAATGATAGTTTCTATAAACATTTCCCTTCCTTCTTATTTCTCTTTTGACACCATAGTTAACCGGAAAAAGTTAAAAATTTACAAATATTGTCATTGCTAAAGAGAATAAATTGATATCAAAACAGCGGTACTCTAATATTAATAGAGCGCGATAATTTTATGTGCTGAAATAAACTAAATTTTTTCTTATTTGTTAATTCATTTATTTTACATTTGTTCATTAAACAGCGCCCCTTTGAGTTTGATGCCCCTAGGCCACGGCCTCACAGGCCTATACTTATATCCAACACTGAAAACATGGGCCTAAAACCGAAAGTGATCTATTGGTCATATTTAACAGTTGTCAGACCAATTGTCACCCATGTGGTGGCGGAAAACAAAAGATAAAACACACAAAACAAGTTGCTAAAAGTACAACGGTTAGCGTGTCTGGGAATCACAGGAATAATGAGGAATTGTCCAACTGCAGCAATGAAAATCTTGCTTCATTTGCTGATTTTACATATGTAAAGAACGAGGCAGCCCTCAGCGCTCAAAGACTGCAATTCAGGAAATTAAAACCAAGAGATCTGGTTGGACATCTGAGTATTTTGAATGAATTTCAATTAGTCTCAATGATCAAAACCTACAATGCCACAGAGCTGATATTTTAAGTTGTAATAGCTAATCGCTCTACAGGAGCGGATTCCTTATCTCAATGAAAGATGAAAGAAGGAGGAAGGGTAGTAGTATATGGGCTCATATGTAGGCTATCAAAAGCCAGGTTAAATTCCCACCAACTTTCAGGTGAAAATTCACGCTATAAAAATCTGCGCTCGAGAATACAATAAAAAAAGCACACGAGGAGCAAGAATCTATATCCTCTTAGGCAGCACTTAAAGCTTTAAGTTCCTTTACTTGCAAATCTAATTTAGTCTGGAAATGTCTACAAATAGTAAAATAACTGGCAAAGAACAATAAAGTTACATTGATGTGGGTGCCAGGGAATAGAAGGGAATGAGATTGCTGATAGCCTTGCGAGGGAAGGTGCAGTATCATTATTTATTTGACCAGAACCGTTTTGTGAAATATCTAAAGGCCACACAACAGACAAAGTCAGAAAATGGCAAAAAGAACTTAATTCCTCCTGCCCGAACAAAGACAAGCGAAGAAGTTTATAAACTACTCGCAAAGAAGAGCTAGGGAGTTACTAGAACTCAGCAAGCCAGAGTTAAGAATACTAACAGACCTACTCACAGGCCATTGCCCACTGACATACCATATCAGAGAAATGGGCAAGGCCAAAAGCGACTTATGTCGCTTCTGGACAGATGAAGCGGAAACGGAGGAACATATATTTTGCTCATCCGAAGGTCAAAGATATTTGGAGCAGATACCAACAACATCTGTCGAAGTGGGAACCATAGCCCCCAGAAAAGTTTTAGGTTCCTTCAGAAGCCTATAAATTGAATAAGTACACATAGATATAAGGGTTACCACAAAATATCTCTATCACTAGGCCCTTTACGACCATTTCGCAGTCTAATCTAAATTTTCAAATTTTATAAACAAAATAGTTGTACATAGTGACGAAGTTCGGACGAATAAAATTTTCCCAGATGGTAGATCATCAAAAAATAAGTAATTTTTTTTCTAATTAGCTAGCCGTTGCATAAGGGAGTTACCGCTGCTTAAAAGGAGGGCATAAATTATAGTTTTTCTGGTGTAACTTTGAAACATATAATAATAAAATGATGGAAATAATAACGATAGAGGTGCATTTTCTGGCTAAGCAGTTATAGCAGTTACACACACACGCACGCACGCAACCACGCGCGCGCACGCGCACACACACGCCCACGCGTGTGCGTGTGTGTGTGTGTGTGTGATACAATTTTGGGAAAAAATATTTCATTTCTGGATGAATCTCGACGAATTATAATGAAAAGAACATAACTTTATAGAAAAAAAACTCTGTCGGGATGTCTGTAGTATAGCGATTGCAGCGACAGTTTTTGAGATAAAGGTCTAAAGGTCAATGACAATGATAAATTCGATGATGAGCAAAATTGGACGGCTGAAAGGAGGTCCACGGGATCCAAATTTTTTTGTATTTGCCTTTACAAAGAAATATATTCATGATGGAAGATTATAATGTCTATATGTCACATGTCTACAATATCAAGCCAATAAATTATATTTTCCATGTACTTAAATAAAGCTGATGGAAACTGAAATATTTTACACATTTGGCCTCATAAAATGGGGTTAGGAAAATTTAACAGTTTGATATTTGAAAGGTCTAATTTAGTTACAAAATTGTCAATGTCAATACCATAAGAAGAAATTATTAAGATATATGACATGAATTATTATTGACAGTATCGAATGACGCTGATAATTAATTATTTAAAAATTTTATTGAAACGTTTCAAGTTACGCTATTAAAATTTAATTGAGGTAAGTGAAGAATTAAATAGAATGATTTTTTTAGATAAGGATGATATATACTGGTATAAGAAAGTTATGTGCTGACCACATCATATTTTTTTTATTTATTTAGCAACATGCATCATGCTACAAACTGACAGTTTGTCTCTAACAGTTCTTGATTGGATATGGAGACAGAACTGAGACACAAATGGAGGTTTGTGAATTATTTAATAACGTGCCAGATCGACCACCTATTACGCAGCCAATCACAAGTAAGATAAAAAAAAATCAGAGATCTTGGACTTATAAGTGATGGTTATACAAGGGATCATCTGTCCTGCAGTTGGCGAAGACATTTAGTAAAACGTTTTATTGACATTACAGAAAACTTCTGATAAACCTAGTCGAGAAGTTGCTTCAGCGATGGATATTTGGCAGACTTAGGTTCTGAATTATTTGAAAAAAAAATAAATGGCATCCTTACAAAGTAGTTAGTTTACGAGCTAAATGAGGATGATTTTCACCATGATGAGCGATGCAACAATGATCCACAATAAAATCTTGAGACTGATGGTATTCTCGGATGAGGCTACTTCTTGTCTAAATGGCAGTGCAAATATTCAGAATTGTCGATACTGGGCGCCAGAATATCTCCACTAGATGAAGGAAGGTCCAATTTCCACAAAAACTGAGGGTGTGGGTAGGAATTGCAGATAATAACATTTTGGGGCCATTTTTTATTGAAGGGATACTAAATGATGAAAAGTATTTGGAATTGCTGGAAAACAATTTAATTCCCACGCTTGCAATATTATAAAGATATATAATGTTGCAAGCGCAGGAATTAAATCACAAAGATCCCAACGGTGGTGCACCACCACATTATTCGCAAACCGTGCGGGCTTACTTAAATAATATTTTCCCTAACAGATGGATTGGCTGAAGGGAACCAATCGAGTGGCCAGCTAGATTTCCTGATCTAACCCTTTAGATTTTTTCTTGTAGGGTAACCCAAATCTAAGGTCTATCTAAATAAATCCAACAATATCGAGAAATTAAAAGACAGAGTTAGGAATGAAATTGGATTAATCCGACCAGAGACTCTTCACAAGAATTGACAGGAATTTAAATTTCGCCTTGCACATTGTCAACAAGTAAATGGAGGACAGCCTAAATAACTTTTCTCAGTAAAATTATTATGTATCATACTATAATGTATAATGCTACACAGGTAAAAATTGCGCTCTTTAATGGCACTATCAAAAGTGGAGGCTGTCTTTAAAAAAAATGTCGATTACGTCATAACTTATGTATATGAAAAAATAGAAAAATGTATTTAAAAATCAACGTATGTTCGATTTTTTGTCATTCGCTTTGTAACAGCTTTCTCGAATTTGTTCCAATTTTTAAGCGCGCACTGTATTTTGATTAAATTTTATCACTGTACTTTGTATACCCTACAAAAGCGTAGAAAGACCACACTACCCAATATAAATAATAATAAATATAATAACTGATCTTGCATTTTAGTCCTTCAAGTATCAGAAATATGTATACAATAGTGTGACGATAAAGCCCCCGTAAGCTGGTTGCAAATTTCTACATAAAAGAAGTTAGTAATTATGACTTAATTTCGACTACATTACCTCAAATATGTAAAGTGATGTCGTAATGGACATAAAGTGATACTAGCACAGATTACCGTTTATTTTTATGTATGACTTGCATAAATAAATATTGTATTTGTTAGTATCATAAGACCAGACCGGTTACGTTAATTTAAAAAATCAGATTTAAGCCACTAGGTTATTGCAATAAAAAGCAGAAATAATAAGCAAAATTGCCTTGCATAGTGAATAAAACCACACATGGGGAATATTTATTGTCGTTTTATTTTTATATTAACAAAGGAACAACAAGTTATTTCATGGTTTATTCACATTGAGGCAATGTTAACTACTTTTCTTGTAGTTAAAATTTTCCCAAAAATAACAATAAGGTTAGTTATCGGCAAAACCCAAAGTAAACGCTTTCATGGCATAAAACACAAGTTCCCCATGTATATGTAGGTGGGTTTAAATACTCAAGTAATTTGCGTAAATCGGCTTGTGAATGTGCAACGTCACTTCTGCAATGAAAAACGTAAGGGCGCAAATATACTAACCGACATGAAAAATTGATATATTTTTAATTAAATTTTTTCTCATTGTACACAAAATATGTAGAATTATTTGTTTTGCATTCTTGCAGCTTTTTTTGTAAATTTTTTCTTCCTAAATTTTTTCTCTTAATATTTTAAAAATTTTTACATTTTTAATCACTACAAGAAATCATTTTTCAAGGTCATGGCTTCCATTAAAGTCTTAAAAAATGGTGGGTGAATACTGATTGGCGGTTAATGCAATTGAGGTTTTGAACGAGGCCTTGCTGGTTTATACTCAATTTTTATGGTTATTATTATTATTAACATTATTATTTTGTATTTAAAAAACTTACAACGCTGGAAGAATCAACTGGGGCACCATTATCCACAAGAAATTGGACTACATCCAAAAATCCACCTTGGGCAGCAAAAAACAGTGGAGTGGTACCAGTCTGGAAAGAAGAAATACATAAAGCACGAGAGAAAGTTACTTTCTTGTTTAATGTTGATAAAAATGAAGGAAGAGAAAAATGTTGATTCCTGTATGAACTCCTTAATATTTTATTGGCATCCCAACAGTTTGTAGATTAATTCGTTTTAAATTGGATTTATCTGAGACCAAATGTATTTTTAGAGTATAAGAATTTATTAAAAGGCCATTGGACTTTCTCTAGCTGTAGATTTGTAAGAGTTTTATCATAACTGTTCACTGTGATTACAAAACTCTTTAATTTTAAAAAAGCCTTCGATGACAAATTTGATTTAATCAACCATCAAGTTTTAAAGTGGATTTAAAAATGCTATATAAAATATTCCTGTAGATGTTCCGAATCATCTTTTAAAACTTTTTACACTTAAAAAATTGTAGTCTTGTTATCATACACAATAAAACAATAATGCTTCACATTTTTTTTTTAGTTTCAAATGTACTTAAATAAAAATCTTCTTCAAAATGTGGGTTAGTACATACTGCAACGTGTACAAAATCATATTACAGTTAAATTCTATTGGTAACAGGAAAAAAATAAACAATACTGATAATTTTAAACGAAAAATTAAACTATTTGAAAATTATTAATAGCACCCCACCAAACCAAACTCCCATGTATGCAGATGGAACTATCGATAATCAAACTTCGCCGTCTTCAACAGTTTGCACAATTTTAAAAGGCATAGACTAGAACAAAAACCGCTTATAAATATCAATTTGATTAATTAGTTGTTTTTATCTTTTTGTTTTCATTAACTCCAAATTGTTTTATATAAGCCTACAAGATCCTATAGGTAACTAGATTGAGCCTAAGTATATTTAGCCAAATACTTAAACGACTTTTATTATTTAAATAAAAGCTAAGGATCTTAATAATTATTTAACGAAAAAATAACTGTTTTATTCCCAAAGCGTCCACTTTCCTACACATTTTAATTTGACAACGGGTCATCCATTTTAAACAATATTTTAGATAAACAGAATATTGATTTTTCGAAAACAAATATTTTTTTATAAAATTTACGAATCTGAAAAATGTTTGAGGGGTATTGTAAATTTGAAATTATTATCATAAATTTCAACAACCCAAGAAACAATTTTAGTTTTAAAATGCACTATAAGATATCCTCAAAGCTTATTTCTAAGACTACTTATAAACGTAGTCTGAAAGAAGAACTTCATAAAACTGATTTAAAACCTTTATAAGAGTACAGGGGATCACTTAGAGAAGGGGTTACATGCTTCTTTTTAAAACTACTATTAAAACTTTCAAGTTTTAATGAATTGTCCAAATCTTTTCTCGTCGAGTTTTTGAAGAGTATTATAAAACCATACTTGGTTTAGGATAAGTGCCATATTAAAATTTAAAAGGCACACACAAATGCTTTGAGCGGACGTTTCGTATTTAATGGTGTAAACATAAATACAAATAAATGAAGTGCCACGCTCACGATCCATGTACGATATTGTATATGGGCCTCATGCATAGCTATAAAATGAACATATGGCTACAACTGCGAACGATTCAACTTATAGATGGACTACTTATAATTAAGTACTGGGACTCCTCCTAGTGTGCTAAAATTTTCAACAACGCTAAGTTTACTGTAAAACGTGAGTTAGAAGTATTTAAAAATTCGTGTGCTACCTAAAAACATAAATATTAAAAAATATATGAGTAATTTTTTTCTCGGTGCCTAAAAATTAAATAAATCGGTAGCACCCGTCCTTAATATAGTTCAGTGTTAGTAAATTGTTTTTAGGTACAAATTACATTCCCAATATGAAGGACCATTATACATCTCTTGCCACGAAAAATAATGGCGGCAGTTCGTATAAACCCTATTAGTTTTGAACATTTCTACTTCAAATATGTTTAGTTTTAAAATGCCTATTAAATCACCAATTGCTCTTTAAGTATGTCGATTTGTTCTTGTAGAAGTATATTTTAACCCTCATTGGCCTTATCATATTGCTTGAAACTTGTAGGCTTATCTTAAACCCCGTTTTAAACACTTTGAGCACATAACACAACAACTTTAAAATCTATAGGATTTATGGTGCCCGGATACCATAACTTAAAAATTCAGTTTCTCGTAACGCTACACACGTCTGCTATGCGCACCTAGGGATGTTCCGATACTACTGATACGATACCAGTATCGATATTTTCTTTCGATACCGAGTAAATTTAGTATCGATACCAACCTTTCGATACTTTACTTTTATCAGTATCGGTGTATCAATATCGTATCGAAACAAAATGCAGTTAACACAAAACGTCAAACGTTTTATTTCCGGTTTTAAGAACACAGAAGAAAAATTTTAATATTCTAAAATTTCTAATACATTATTTTCCTATGTTGGCAATAATTTTCAAACTCAGGCGCCATCTATCGATATTTATCAAATTCTGTTTTATAGCATATTTTTAAATTAAATGGTAGATGGCAGTAGTGTTGTAGTGTTTCAAGTTTCAATGCCAAGGATTTTATATTGTTAGTGTTAGTGTTAGTATAGGTTTGTTTTGGTTCCGTTTATTACTGTTCTAGAACTGTTCTTGTCAGGTTTGGGACGACATGAAGACAGTTTTCCCTAACTTATACAAAATTGCCCAACAGTATTTAACAATAGTGGCAACATCAGTCCCTTCAGAGCGTCTGTTCTCAAAAGCAGGAGCTACTCTATGTAGGGACAGAAATAGGCTTCTGGGCAAACGACTAAGTAAATTATTGTTTCTCGGTGCTTGTAATGAAGAAGACTCGAGTTTGTAAATTAATGTCTTTTATTCAAAATATTTGTTACTCTTTCATAAAATATATCCATTTTCCTTGAAATCCATGTATCTTTCCTATTGATATTTGTAAGTGTCGATTGATATTTGGAAGTATCGATTGATATTTAAAAGTATAGATTGACATTTGAAAGTATTGATTGATATTTTGAAATATCGATACTTCAAGTTTAATTTTTTATAATATCGATACTTTACGTTCGAAAGTATCGATACTCGGGTATCGATATTTTGATAGTATCGCACATCCCTATGCGCACCTCCCTCGTTTTTTATCTAGTGCGTTAGTTTTACTATAGTCGGGCCGGTGTAAGATTGCAACTTTCTTCAAAGAGGCAAAATCATAAATAATTTTATTCTTTTCAATTGTCAGCAGACCAGTTGTGCATAGGTATACACAACAAGCGACTTATTTACAACTACATTGTTGGAGGATTGTGGCGTAAAATTAGTGAACAGTGAATATCAAACAGTAAATGAATATATTTGCGCTTTTATATTGATATTCATTCAACCATTTATTTCGTGTTTTCTATTATTTCTAAAATTAACACTACAAATTAGAATCATATTATGTAACGACACTATTAAAATTAGCTATTTTTTAATAAAAAAAGATTTTGAGCAGGTAAGATTCCTGATATAGAAAATCTATTCACGTAAACTATATAAGACCTAAAAGTTCTAAGAAAATAATATATTCTTGCCGAAAAACATAAATGAATTCTCCATTTTACGTTCTCCTTAACTTAGAGTAGCTGAAGTGGTAACACGTATGTTAACCGTGAATTTGTTTATTCGAAAATATTCATGAATCAGTCGAAAGGAAAACATTTAACATCAGACTCGACTCGAGATGAACATCACTTTATACTAAAAGTGGAGAATTATTTCATCCGCGAAAATGGAAGAGGTGGACCCTTGTTTCCAGTTCAAGCTGTACAACAGCGAACACCTGACGTGCGTGAAATTTCAAAAATTGTATCATATTTTTTTGTGTACCGCTGACAATTAAACCGAATAACATTATTTATGGCTTTGACTCTTTAAGACGAAAGTTCTTACAGCGGCCCGACTATAGTGATATTTTAAAAGATTGTATTCTGGGAAAAGGGAACCAAACTCTTTTATATTTAAGATTGATTTATTACAGATTCTTGTCTGCTTCATTAAAACTCTAATAAGTAGTTGGTTTTATGAAGGTTTGACCTGCAACTTAGGGTCTCCAAACATTTTAGATTTATAACCCCAAGACAATTTCATAAAGCAATTATAAAACCACAGCACGTCCTAAATTCTTTATAACACGCACTGCTCCTAACTTGGACTTAACAGCTATAAAATTTTATTGAAGGTTTGACAAATGCCTTGATAAGTCAGTTATAAGCCAATAAAGACTAAACGATAACTTAATTTTGATATAACTTCTTGAAGACTTTAAAACTTTCTTCAAGACAAAACTATCTTAAGTGCACTTGGTATTAATAAATCTGGCATAAATCACTAGCAAAACCTAAGCAAATCTAAAAAGTATTTAAATTGTTACTTGGCAATTCTTATGAAAGTCCTGTAAGTTATTAAAAAACCTATTTTAAATTTGTATTTACTGGGCGATTATAAGAAAATTTTTTATTTGGCATTTTACTGTAACATTAAACCTAAGGGCGTTTTACTTTCGAGTCATTTTCACATTATTCAGCTTAGGGTTCCCTGTAGCCAAACTTCCACTTAAAAAACCTCATCACGCCAACTGCGATGACGTAATTTTTAAAATTTCTGTACCAAAAGATGCACAAGTTGTACTTTTTACAAATTAGTTATTTTGTCCGACCTGACCTTGCTCCAGCCAATCTCTCAATTGCCACGGTGCAGTTCAGCACGTGGATGTTTGGCTGGCACTGGGTGCAGGTGAACAAAAACGTTGTTTCTTTATTATTAATAAAGCTGCAAATCGTTTCTGTGTATCATGGTCGTAGAGTACAGATGTACTTACTGTCGCCGGCATTCACCAGTATATTATTAGCTTTCGAGTTGTGTACACGTTAAGTCACTTGGGCGTATTGTATACCGTTTTTGTGTTTTTATTTTATTTGTTGTACTGTATTGTTGATATTAATTTAATAATAAAGCATGGCAGACGTACGCAGGGGTAGAGAACTACCATTTGCTGACAAAGTGAATAAATTCATAGGTGAATTCCCGGATTTATTCTATGACGGTGCTAAAATAATTTGTAAAGTGTGCGAGAAAGATTTGATGTGCTGAGATAAGCGTGATTGTGGACTTCACGTAAATAGTGTACACCATAAAAATAAAAAAATGGCGTACCTTCGACAACACAATTTATGTTTGATTTACTATTAATGCTGATTGCCTGTGATGTTCCGCTGCACACACTCGATAAACAACCATTTCGACAGTTCTGGAATAAATGCAATGCCCAGGTGAAGTTACCAAGTCGCACAACGTTGTGTAACTATCTACCAACTGTACACGTACACATGGTAAATAAGATGAATTGTGAATTAAAAAATACACGGTTGTGGTTATCTGTTGATGAGACAACAGATTGTAAAAAAAATTCTATTTTAAATGTTATAGTATGAGTACTGGACCCTCTAAAATCGACAGTTCCACTGTTACTAGCTAACAAAAAACTAGGTCAGTGTACTAGCGAAACAATTATCAGGGTGGTGCTGGAGATGTTAGAAAAATTTGAACTGTCAAAAAGGCAAGTGTTGATGTTTGTGACTGATGGCGCTGTGACAATGCGTTCGGCTGGCCGTTCTTTGCAAGAACAAGGTTGTACGTTTATACATGTTACGTGTAAAGTGCATGTTTTACATCTTGTGGCAGAAACTATTCGAAAAGGTTTTCCAGAGGTGGATGCATTAATAGCAAGTACAAAAAAAGTGTTTCTTAAATCTCCTAAACGTCTCCGTGCATTTCATAGCAAGTGCCCCGGTATTTCTGAACCACCACAGCCGATTCTTACACGTTGGTGAACATGGTTGCAGGCAGCTTTTTATTATGCTGAATATGTCCAACAAATAAAAGCTGTGATACTACAATTCAATCCAGATGAGGCTGCAGCTATTAAGGAAAGCCAGACAAAATTCGAAGATATTTCCGTTGAAACGGCTTTAAAAAATATTACGAAGAACTATAAACCATTACATGAAAGCACAAAAAAATTAGGAAACAGTGCGTTGTCGTTAGCGGAGTCACTGTAAATAGTGGACGAAGTAAATCTACTGCTACACGCTATAGGTGACGCAACAAATGAGCGCATTAAAGAAAAGTTCGCAAGTGTGTTAATTAAAGACACCGGTTTTACCAAATTAAGACAAATATGTGATGGTGCAGCCCCAGATCCGTTAAGTGCGTTCAAAGACTATTTTACGTATGCGTGTATTACATCAGTAGATGTCGAACGGTCGTTTTCAAAATATAAGAATATATTTTCACCAAAGCGAACATCACTCATGGAGACAACCATAGAAACATACGTGATGCTGCAAAATGGCTACACACCTCCAGTTTGTGATAAGCAAACTAGTTCATCAAGCTAGTTAAGAGGGTAAGTTTTACATACATTGTTATAAATTGTAACAGTTTATTGTTTCTCGTATTAGATAATTAAGCCCTAATTATTAATTTAAGAATAAATTGTTTGACTGAAAAATTTAAATTAAAAATCAACGTGTCCGAGATTTTTATCGATAAGTTGTATCAGCGGATGAAATTATATTCCATATTTTTGTTGCACACTGTATGATAAATGAATTTTGATAAAAATTGAATAAAGACAAATTATAAATCTTACAATTCTCCTCGTTGTGGGATCAGCTCCTTGCTCTATTAGTTCTTTCACGCAGTCATGATGGCCATTGGCAGCAGCCAGTATCAAAGGAGTTGTACCTTCCTGAAACACAAATGAACAAGGTTAATTAACCGTGATTGGTTCATTATATAAAGATTAAAAAACGCCGGAAGCGCGGCATCCGCAACTGTAGCATAAAGAAATGCATAGCAAACGATTAAAACGTATTACGCTTGTTAGTAAACGGTTTTATCTTTTTTATGATAAAAGTTTGCATTTGTGTTTCTGAATGGCGTTCCAGCCCAAAACAGACCACACTTAATTCGGTAGATCAGTTGGTGTTTATTAATTGGGTTCACAACCGGTTTTAGATTAATTATTTATCGTTTCCGAAGGGACATCAAATCTATGTTAATCCAAAAGTTAAAAATTTATACTTTTAAAATGAATTTACTACCACGATGCTTGCTCTTCAATGTCGAGTGGTATAATTGTCTCAACTTGTTTGAAATTTTATATTTATAGGGGTTGTGTTGTCATCCATTGCGATGTTAGCATGATGTCATGTTTTTTCAAACGCGCAATAAGACCAAAAGCTACCCCACTTTGAAAGCTTCCGATTAGGTGAAAGCTTCCGATGCGGTCTGTCTATCTGACTGGTCTACAAGGTGTACCAAATTCCAATTTTACAAGTTTAAGTCTCGTATAGAGAAATTTGGCAATTAATTAGGCGCTCTGGAAACAATGATTGTTGCTTGAAATGATCATTATTAATTTGTAGTAAACTATTTTACTTTAATATTGACTGCTGTTTGTTTAATCGACTTTGTAAAAATTATTTTTTAGGTGTATGCGACTAGCAGCTTTTAAAATTTATATGATACCAATGCAGAAATTCAACTTTTACTATTTTATGATGGCTTTGGCCTATGATAATTATTAGCTTCTGTCGATCACTGAACCAGACACTACAACATTTTATTTTGTAGTACCTCTCGGACTGCAATAAAATCAATGAGACCGGTTTGTAATTATTATTTATGAGCTTCTCTATGAGTTTTGGACATTTTGGTTTTTCCAATGCATCGCGATGCCGGACGTCGCGCTTATACTGCGGTGCGGTTTTTTAACGAAAATTAATTTTATTATTTTGACTTTTGAAAATCGAAGAATTGAGTTAAAAAATTGCGGTTTGAAGTTTGAATATGGTTTTTTATTCTTTATCTAATTTGCTAAAAAAAAGTGGTGACATTTGATATTTTGAACCCGTGTAGTTTCGGTCTCGAGCATTTTTTTAAATGTTTCTAATGTCTGAGGGCCTTCTATGTAATCTGGGCGATTTTTTATCATATCATTTCATATCATATCATCAATATCATCTTTTCAAGTTATTAAATTTTTTGTAGATTTTGGTTCTACAACAAGTGTTTATGTCTAAAACCACAGAATGTCTCTGATTCTGTGCTAAAACATAATAATCTGAGAGCAAAATGATATTCTAGTAATTTTTATGCATAATATGATGTTTCCTTCTCCTCTTATCACTATCAGTTGTAATAGTTGCTACATAAAGTTATTCTCAGAAATTGTTATCTCTTGCCACACGTTTTGGGGACGCCAGGACATTATTAGTGCAAACGCATTGCCTGATCAAAAGGAAACGCATAGGATTCCAAGTCTACAATCGGAATAACCGCGAAAGCCTTAAAAACAAACTCTGAAATATTATGTCAACCTTGAACTTCCGAAAATCACATTAAACACCACCACACCACAGGTAACACAATCGTCTGTGTCACTAAAGGTACCTCAAAGTAAGTTGTGCGGGAGGGGACTACATATTTAGAGATAACGGACACACATCCAGTATCAGAGTATATGTACTAGGATTAAGTTGTGCTTTAGAAAAAAATCTCTGCTTCAGGGATTGACCTTCGACTTCAAGCTGATAAACAATCAAATCTTATTAAACGTTAATAAAAAATTATAATTTACCCACCCGGACACACAAGCTCGGAGCCAGCCAAACATCCATGTACCAACGAGAAACGATGCAATTAAGGGTCTGGATAAAATGAGACCGTGAACTGGGAACTAAAAAACTAATTAATATACCGTGTGTCCCAAATTCGATACTCACCATTGCGATCTCGGAAACCATAAGAGCTACAAGGTTGGTTAAATGAGATAAGTTTTAGCAAATTGCATGCTGGTTCCAGATCCATTAAGAAATCACTGCTAACTGACACCGTTTTTTGGGATTTTCCAAAAAAAAAAACGAAAATTTTGTGTTTTCTCTTTTTTGGCTGTAGCCAAGTAATCCTTGGTCAGGCAGGTTTTAGACTTTTACATTATTAGGAGACTTTTTGGAGACTAATATTTTGATCGAAGACTCGATAGTCTTTTATTTTCGGGATATCCGAGGTAACTTTTTGTTTTTCTTATGGCAGCCATAGTGGATTTTTCAGATTGCGCTTAAAAAAGAGCTCTCAGATGATATATCACATGCCGAGGAAAAATTGTTTTTTCAAGGGACTAATTTAAGAGAAAAGTTATTCATTGCTTAACAAAACAAAAAAAATAGGCCAAACAATATTGTAAACAGATTTACTGACTAGGGTACCATTTTGTATAAAAACTCACTTCTGGCATTTCACAGGAACTGGAATGGTAAATCTAGGTCCGTTAATTTTTTTGATAGACAAGTAGTGCCCTTACCGTTCTATTTCGAAGCCATATGATGTAAACATAGTTTTCGGAAGTACATCAAAAATTTTAAAATGTCGGTAAAACACCTTTGAAAGTGTATTAAAACAATAACACAGTGGTAGTAATACAGTGAACAGAGATTTAAATTTAGATTATTTGTACACAAACCTGCTGACATTTCCCTGCATTGTATGAATTAAAATAATAACAAATTAAACGAATATTTACGTTCGCTTATCAAACCATTTCACCTTGTCAACAAAACATAGCCAAAAAATTAGGAAGTATTTATTTTTAAACCAATTGTTTGTATTTTAGCCAAACCTTTTTCATTACCTAATAATATCTGATAGTTTTTTTTTCTAGGTGATTTCGGTCAGGTATAACTAATTTTATTATTTTTTTCTAACGTTTGTTATTGGATTGTCTGTTTTAACGCGTTTTAACGAGATGTGTTAAAACAGACAATTCAATAACATGTAACAAAATTAAAAACAAATACCTATTAACTAATAGTTTCTCTGATGATGGTGTAATAAACCGAAACGTTAGAAAAAATAATAAAATTAGTTATACCCAAAAAAAACTATCAGATACTATTTGATACTAACGAAAAGAAATATATATATATATATATATATATATATATATATATATATATATATATATATATATATATATATATATATATATATATATATATATATATATATATATATATATATATATATATATATATATATATATATATATATATATATATATATATATATATATATATATATATATATATATATATATATATATATATATATATATATATATATATATATATATATATATTTTTTTCGTTAGTATCAAATAGTATCTGATAGTTTTTTTTGGGTATAACTAATTTTATTATTTTTTCTAACGTTTCGGTTTATTACACCATCATCAGAGAAACTATTAGTTAATAGGTATTTGTTTTTAATTTTGTTACATGTTATTGAATTGTCTGTTTTAACACATCTCGTTAAAACGCGTTAAAACAGACAATCCAATAACAAACGTTAGAAAAAAAATAATAAAATTAGTTATACCTGACCGAAATCACCTAGAAAAAAAAAAACTATCAGATATTATTAGGTAATGAAAAAGGTTTGGCTAAAATACAAACAATTGGTTTAAAAATAAATACTTCCTAATTTTTTGGCTATGTTTTGTTGACAAGGTGAAATGGTTTGATAAGCGAACGTAAATATTCGTTTAATTTGTTATTATTTTAATTCATACAATGCAGGGAAATGTCAGCAGGTTTGTGTACAAATAATCTAAATTTAAATCTCTGTTCACTGTATTACTACCACTGTGTTATTGTTTTAATACACTTTCAAAGGTGTTTTACCGACATTTTTAAATTTTTGATGTACTTCCGAAAACTATGTTTACATCATATGGCTTCGAAATAGAACGGTAAGGGCACTACTTGTCTATCAAAAAATTAACGGACCTAGATTTACCATTCCAGTTCCTGTGAAATGCCAGAAGTGAGTTTTTATTCAAAATGGTACCCTAGTCAGTAAATCTGTTTACAATATTGTTTGGCCTATTTTTTTTGTTTTGTTAAGCAATGAATAACTTTTCTCTTAAATTAGTCCCTTGAAAAACAATTTTTTCTCGGCATGTGATATATCATCTGAGAGCTCTTTTTAAGCGCAATCTGAAAAATCCACTATGGCTGCCATAAGAAAAACAAAAGTTACCTCGGATATCCCGAAAATAAAAGACTATCGAGTCTTCGATCAAAATATTAGTCTCCAAAAAGTCTCCTAATAATGTAAAAGTCTAAAACCTGCCTGACCAAGGATTACTTGGCTACAGCCAAAAAGAGAAAAACACAAAATTTTCGTTTTTTTTTTGGAAAATCCCAAAACGGTGTCAGTTAGCAGTGATTTCTTAATGGATCTGGAACCAGCATGCAATTTGCTAAAACTTATCTCATTTAACCAACCTTGTAGCTCTTATGGTTTCCGAGATCGCAATGGTGAGTATCGAATTTGGGACACACGGTATATTAATTAGTTTTTAGTTCCCAGTTCACGGTCTCATTTTATCCAGACCCTTAATTGCATCGTTTCTCGTTGGTACATGGATGTTTGGCTGGCTCCGAGCTTGTGTGTCCGGGTGGGTAAATTATAATTTTTTATTAACGTTTAATAAGATTTGATTGTTTATCAGCTTGAAGTCGAAGGTCAATCCCTGAAGCAGAGATTTTTTCTAAAGCACAACTTAATCCTAGTACATATACTCTGATACTGGATGTGTGTCCGTTATCTCTAAATATGTAGTCCCCTCCCGCACAACTTACTTTGAGGTACCTTTAGTGACACAGACGATTGTGTTACCTGTGGTGTGGTGGTGTTTAATGTGATTTTCGGAAGTTCAAGGTTGACATAATATTTCAGAGTTTGTTTTTAAGGCTTTCGCGGTTATTCCGATTGTAGACTTGGAATCCTATGCGTTTCCTTTTGATCAGGCAATGCGTTTGCACTAATAATGTCCTGGCGTCCCCAAAAACGTGTGGCAAGAGATAACAATTTCTGAGAATAACTTTATGTAGCAACTATTACAACTGATAGTGATAAGAGGAGAAGGAAACATCATATTATGCATAAAAATTACTAGAATATCATTTTGCTCTCAGATTATTATGTTTTAGCACAGAATCAGAGACATTCTGTGGTTTTAGACATAAACACTTGTTGTAGAACCAAAATCTACAAAAAATTTAATAACTTGAAAAGATGATATTGATGATATGATATGAAATGATATGATAAAAAATCGCCCAGATTACATAGAAGGCCCTCAGACATTAGAAACATTTAAAAAAATGCTCGAGACCGAAACTACACGGGTTCAAAATATCAAATGTCACCACTTTTTTTTAGCAAATTAGATAAAGAATAAAAAACCATATTCAAACTTCAAACCGCAATTTTTTAACTCAATTCTTCGATTTTCAAAAGTCAAAATAATAAAATTAATTTTCGTTAAAAAACCGCACCGCAGTATAAGCGCGACGTCCGGCATCGCGATGCATTGGAAAAACCAAAATGTCCAAAACTCATAGAGAAGCTCATAAATAATAATTACAAACCGGTCTCATTGATTTTATTGCAGTCCGAGAGGTACTACAAAATAAAATGTTGTAGTGTCTGGTTCAGTGATCGACAGAAGCTAATAATTATCATAGGCCAAAGCCATCATAAAATAGTAAAAGTTGAATTTCTGCATTGGTATCATATAAATTTTAAAAGCTGCTAGTCGCATACACCTAAAAAATAATTTTTACAAAGTCGATTAAACAAACAGCAGTCAATATTAAAGTAAAATAGTTTACTACAAATTAATAATGATCATTTCAAGCAACAATCATTGTTTCCAGAGCGCCTAATTAATTGCCAAATTTCTCTATACGAGACTTAAACTTGTAAAATTGGAATTTGGTACACCTTGTAGACCAGTCAGATAGACAGACCGCATCGGAAGCTTTCACCTAATCGGAAGCTTTCAAAGTGGGGTAGCTTTTGGTCTTATTGCGCGTTTGAAAAACATGACATCATGCTAACATCGCAATGGATGACAACACAACCCCTATAAATATAAAATTTCAAACAAGTTGAGACAATTATACCACTCGACATTGAAGAGCAAGCATCGTGGTAGTAAATTCATTTTAAAAGTATAAATTTTTAACTTTTGGATTAACATAGATTTGATGTCCCTTCGGAAACGATAAATAATTAATCTAAAACCGGTTGTGAACCCAATTAATAAACACCAACTGATCTACCGTCCTCAAAACAGTCTTTTTGTTGGCGGTTTCACAGGTAAATAGATCTCCACGGGCTCCAGAAGTCTTAAGATAGGCGCTAAGAAATTTCTCCATGCGCCAAGCTGGGTTATTTTTTGGTACTCAAGACACGAAGATGGACGCCGTCCACCACCTATAAGATATTTTTACAACATCCACCGCAGAAAACCAGAAGCACTTCTTCGACAGCTTTTATCATTCGTGAATTTTGGCTTGAGGAGTCTTTCATTATCAGGTTTTATTTTAAAACTCTACGTTGTTTTGTATTTATTAAACCTAGAAAACCACAAACAGGCTCCTACGGGCATAAGCGGTCTACTAATAAAAAATTAAACGTTATTGCAAAAGAATATCATCGTCTGAGATCTCCGAGGACAGGTAAGTAAGTGACTTGCATACTTAGAGACTTGGAATTATTTTTTTAAAATTATTTTTTTCGCGAGGCTAGGCTTTTAAGAACATTCTCGAATCTAATTTTATATAAAAAATTTAACTTGCTTTAAAATCAAAGCTTCACTTGATTCATTTACTCAACAAAAATAGGTTAGTTTCCCGGGTGTTTACTAGGCTGCCATAAAGGTTTCAGAATTTATTGAAATATTTTGAGTTTTAAGAATCGACAGTCAAAATTTTTACAAGAAATAAATTTCATCAAAACATTTTTAAATTTATTTTTATTTTAATAAAATCACATTAAGCAGAAAAAGATACACTGCTCAAACAAATTTTTTTTTCGAATCAGACAGAAAATTTTTATTTATTTATTTATTTTTTTGGTTTTACAAATCGATCATTATTTAGAAAAGTTGCGAAGTCTTGCCCGATCTTTTAGGCAAGATAGTAGTATCCGAGTTGTAGGTCAACTTGTTGTCCAGTCTGCTGAATTTCAACAATTGTTTCAAGAATTTTTTTAAAGTGTTTTGTGATTGTGAATTTCACGTTCATCTAAAGGACCCCCTATCCAATTTTATTTTTGGTCTTAACGACAGTCAAAAAATATTACACTTTCACAAACCACCTGATCTCGTTAGTAAAATTCAATTTTGTAAGGAACCCTCTGTTTAAAATTATTTTTGGTATTCAGCGACTTTGACAAAATAAATTTCATAATTCAAAAAGCATAACAAGGAACCAAAAAGACATTTTTTGCAGAGACCCACTGTTCAATTTTATTTTTGCATAAAAGCTGCAGAAAAAATATTTTCAGTATTTCATAGTCATTTTCAGGCTAGAAAAAAGCCAAATTGCTCAGCTTTGCCAGCATAGCCAATGGCACCTAGAAAATTCAACGAGGCTGAGGACAGACTACCTTACCTCTCCGTATAATAAAAATTCCATTCCTACGATCAAATACTAAGGCAATAAAACTAAGATTATTCTTTCGTGGCAGCAAGTCACGTGACGCCCAACTTAATAAAAGAATAATAAGTTATTATTCTGGGTTATAAATAACCCAGAATAATAAGTTATTATTCTGGGTTATTAATAACCCAGCTAGGAAGAAACAAAAACACAGGTCCTCCAAAACACAAACAAAAATACCTTGTATTTGTGACACACTAAACAGTCATTTAAGTGAATAACCCCCCGATATGCACATTATCTTTGCCTGCCCCCTGGAGAATTTTCTAGCGGCGTCCATGGTGCCAAAGAACAGGTACTTTAATAAACATAAACCAGATCGCGAATGCCATTGCACAATTACATACTTGATATTTTCAGAATAAAAGGTATTTCTTAGATTATTCCAAGTGATGGTTATGTGCAAATATAATTATTTTTATTAAAAATTCCTAAATTCAAAGATTATACACACTAAAATCTTTGCCAGAATTTAGAAACTGGCCTGGTTAACGCAGCTCTCTCCACCAGATATTACAAACCATTATATTATTATGTAGAGTGACTGACCCTAGTACCATTGGTATATTGTGGGTGTTTTTAATTACTCTTTGGTTATATTTCTCTTCGTGTTGCATTAGCATCTTCTGCCTTCTGCCTTCTGTTAATGTAACAGAAGCAATGTTTCAAGTTTTTTGTAGTTTGCGAGATTTCTACTATAATAGGTACATACTTTATTTTGTTACTTTCATCAAAAACGTTTCAAAATACTTTGAACTCGAATATACAGTGAGTCCAGAATAGGTAGATAACATTTTTTTTATTCGTGATGTTGTGAAAAGTCACTCTCGATGAAAAAGTCTGCGTCACTTAAAACCTCCATTTTTGTGATCAAATTCCCGCCAGCAGCTGCAAATCGTTTTTGTGTATCATGGTCGTAGAGTACAGATGTATTTACTGTCGCCGGCATTCACCTTGACCGCGAAACTCTTTCTCCAGTCCAGTCTATTATTAGGTTTCGAGTTGTGTACACGTTAAGTCACTTGGGTGTATTGCATATTGTTTTTGTGTTTTTATTTTATTTGTTGTACTGTATTGTTGATATTAATTTAATAATAAAGCATGGCAGACGTACGTAGGGGTAGAAAACGGCCATTTGCTGACAAAGTAAATAAATTCATAGGTGAATTCCCGGATTTATTCTATGAAGGTGCTAAAATAATTTGTAAAGTGTGTGAGAAAGATTTGATGTGCTGGGATAAGCGTGATTGTGGACTTCACGTAAATAGTGTACACCATAAAAATAAAAAAAATGGCGTGCCTTCGACAACACAGTTTATGTTTGATTTATTATTAATGCTGATTGCCTGTGATGTTTCGCTGCACATACTAGATAAATAACCATTTCGAGAGTTTTGGAATAAATACAATGCCCAGGTGAAGTTACCAAGTCACACAACGTTATGTAACTATCTACCAACTTGTACACATAGACATGGTAAATAAGATGAAATGTGAATTAAAAAATACACGGCTGTGGTTATCTGTTGATGAGACAACAGAATGTAAAACAAATTCTAATTTAAATGTTATAGTACGAGTACTGGACCCTCTTAAACCGACAGTTCCACTGTTATTAGCTAGCAAAAGACTAAGTCAGTGTACTAGCGAAACAATTACCAGGGTGGTGCTGGAGACGTTAGAAAAATTTGAACTGTCAAAAAGTCAAGTGTTGATGTTTGTGACTGATGGCGCCGTGACAATACGTTTGGTACGCCGTTCTTTGCAAGAACGTTTATACATGTTACGTGTAAAGTGCATGCTTTACATCTTGTGGCAGAAACTATTCGAAAAGGTTTTCCAGAGGTGGATGCATTAATAACAAGTACAAAAAGTGTTTCTTAAATCTCCTAAATGTCTCCATGCATTTCATAGCAAGTGTCCCGGTATTCCTGAACCACAACAGCCGATTCTTACACGTTGGGGAACATGGTTGCAGGGAGCTTTTTATTATGCTGAATATTTCCAACAAATTACAGCTGTGATACTACAATTCAATCCAGATGAGGCTACAGCTATTAAGCAAAGCCAGACAAAATTCGAAGATATTTCCGTTGAAACAGCTTTAAAAATATTGCGAGGAACTATAAACCATTACATGAAAGCATAAAAAAATTAGAAAACAGTTCGTTGTCGTTAGCGGAGTCACTGCAAATAGTAGACGAAGTAAATCCACTGCTAGACGCAACAAATGAGCGCGTTAAAGAGAAGTTCGCAAGTGTGTTTAATAAAGACACCGGTTTTACCAAATTAAGACAAATATGGTGCGGCCTCAGATCCGTTAAGTGCGTTTAAAGACTATTTTACGTATGCATGTATTACATCAGTAGATGTCGATCGGTCGTTTTCAAAATATAAGAATATATTTTCACCAAAGCGAACATCACTCATGGAGACAAACATAGAAACATACCTGATGCTGCAAAATGGCTACACATCTTCTCCAGTTTGTGATAAGCAAGCTAGTTCATCAAGCTAGTTAAGAGGGTAAGTTTTACATACATTGTTATAAATTGTAAGTTTATTGTTTCTCGTATTAGTTAATTTCGCGTACGCCACTGTCCCACGGAACATTTTTGACAGCCCTACTCATTACAAAGACGCATACAAATGTGTGTCAATCAAAATGGGCAACATATAGAGCACTTTTTTATAATATCTTCTCTTGAATTACAAAAAAAACAAATTATTTTTAATATTTATTGCTGAATTTTATAGATATTGCTCAATAAATCGAAAATGGTTTCAAATAGCCATAGAGATGTACGTACAAAAAATGTTCGTTTTTCAATTCTACATTACATCGTCCAAAAATATGCAGGGTGTTCCATTTGAAAAAATTGAGAAAATTCAGTTGAAATAGTTGTAAATTTAAAAATTATTTTTGGCTACCCTGTATAGTTTTAGGAAGTGAAAATGGCTAAGTGTAATCACGCATATGCCTCATAACTGGTACTAACACATTTTTTTCTTAAAATCGATAGTTGTGATTGTAGTGATATTTTTAATATACTACACGTGTAACACGCATTATTTCAATAAAAAAATTCATTACATCCAAGTGGTTGGTGAGTCAATAATAATGCAGGAGTGGAAGGAGGCCACAAAAAGGTTTCAAAACATGTTCTGATATACCTGGCATTCCATTTAAAAAAATGTTAGTTGACCCTGTAGAATCTTCTTGGCTCACCCTGTATATTCGAAAATAATTTCTGGTACTTTTTGTCTAGTTTATTTATGTTTTCAAATCAAGTTTTTAACTATCATAGAACTAGACATATCGAAGTCGGACGACCTATTGCCCCACCTTGTATAACGAATTTCCGATAGCGCAATCCATCTATTAACAATATATCGTTTCGATCTGTCGTTCGCCTCGAAATCGCAACGATTTCCCATAAAATATCGTGTACGATCTTGGCGATTAGTCGATTAATTGAAGGTGTGTGGCAATATCTTAACGACCGTACGATTCGACGTTCGACATTCAGTCGACTACCAGCATTAAAGTTAAACTCTTGTGAAACTGCATATTTTTTCCACATGCGACGACGCAGCTTAATCAATGGCGACATAGAGCAATGAGTTTTTGTTTGAATTTATAGAGTTATTTCGCCAGGAAGAAGTGTTTTGGAAAATAAAACATAAAGCTAATCATAAAAATAAAAGGAATATAATTTACAAGATTTTACTAGAAAAAATTAAAGATATTAACCCATCAGCGAACTTAAGTAAAGTAAAGGTTTCCATTTATATTATTCCACCTGCTACGCGAACGTGACTTCGTACGATATTAAACTCTGTGTGTGGCCAAGTCTATCATCAGATCGATTGTATCGATTCATCTGACGACTTATGGAAACGACATATCATTCCGTGTATGGGGCCCTTTAGGCTTCTTTTAAAAATTTTTCGAAAAATTTTTTCTGTGTTATTTCTTAGTTTCAAAATTTCAAAGTCGTTTTCTGAAAATCATGCATATTTTGATTTTCCTGAAAATTTTTCATAATAAACTACTATATTTTCTGCAACTCATAAGCTCGGTCCGATCGTGGGCACTTCATGGCAACTAATTTTTTTCGATTTTTGAAAATTTGAAAAAAAATTTTTTTTTTACTTATCATTATTAATTCTAATTTTTGTCCACTATATATTATTATTCTTATTACTTTTAAGTATGTTTTACAATTTTACACAGTTAAAGGGTTTTTGAAATTATTAATTAGTCGTTATATATTTTATAAACAAGTCCGTTTATAAACAATGGTAATAAAAGTATTTATTTAAGCTCGCAATCTTTTAAAAATTTTACATGTATGATCATTATTCGAAGTAGAATATTCTTTTGTTTTTATATTTCCGTTGGCTACTGGAATAATACAATGCAATTTCTGTGTCCCTGTTATTGATTTTGCTGTTTTGTATCGCAGATCCAATTTTTCCTTTGCTCCAATATAACCATTTTCTTGCGAAAATTTTACAGCAATGCTAGGTAAACTACTTGGATGAGATGCCCATTCATATAATTTTTGAGCTGTCGTTATCTGGTTATCGATTGGCCGTTGAAGACTAGCTCTCGCTGCCATTCTTTTCACTGTTCCTCCAATACCGTCACAAGGTCCTTTACCATGAGCTGTAGCGAAATAATGCCATTCAGCATCTAAGTGAAAAATCTTCTTTGTGATAATAAATATTCACAAAGTTTTTAAAATTTTTGAATTGCTGTGAAGCACCATCAGAAAAATAGAAAATTTTAGCTGCATTGGAGAAAGATTCTGTAATAAAATCGGTAATCATTTTAAGATACACATACACTGCGATCGCATCATGATTATTATTGTCGGAAATAATAACTAAGCTTCGACGAGTTATTTCACCGTTTTGCTTGTAATAGATCACAACGGGAAAAATCGTTGCTTGGTTATTATTTCAATGAAATCCCGGTGCTGCGTCTTGAATCACAAAAGCGTAGTTTTCAGCAAAATCACAAATCACTAAGAACTCATTATCTATCAACGATTCTTTTGTGCTTTTCATAAAAGCAGATTGTTCTTTAGCAACAAAATCATGCGGTAAAAGTTTAACAATATGATCACAAAATATTTCAATAAATTCCAAGGAGCTCTTGATGATTGTTTCAAGGCTGCAACGAGGATTCGATATCCAATATTTATATGTGACATCATCGACTGCATTTTCATCGAAAACGGTTTCTAATAAGTCTTCGAGAACTTTTATTCCTGAGCAATTCGCACATTTAAGTGAGTAGCAATCGGATGATGGATTGGAACATAGTATGAGCTTAAAGCAATCCTTATATTGCTTTAAAGGAATTGTCAAATGGCGGGTTAGCGTTGCTAAATTAGAACCTGCCGGAAAATAAAATCGTTAACTTTTACAGTTAAATATCAAATTTTTATAGTATTTACCTAACATCATGAGTTTGATATTTTGATGAATAGCACACACACAAATAGTATGGGAACCACTAGATCCTGCCAGTACACAATGCGAAGGTCTCAACGATGCAAAGCTAGAAAATCCTATCTGGTTGTCTGAATGTTGTTCTTTAAAAATTTTATATAATTCTTTCAAATTACATAAAATTAGTTATTTTTTGGATATGTTCTTTTTGGCCATCATCTTTTCGTACAGAAAGAAAATCTTTTTTGCCGGGCAAATTGACACTTACATCATCGCTCTTATAAAATTCGATGACCTTGCATTTAATATCGTTGGATAATGGTCGTCCTAAAAAAATTACTATTTATCAAATGAATGAAAAAAAAATACAGAAATAAAATGTAAGTCATGCTCATACTCTTTGTCAATAAAAACATTTTACAGCAATAAACCTTACCTTTTTTTTCTCTGGCTCTGATAAAATTGCTTTTTTTTCCTTAAGGGATTTTGATAATACTGCCATGTGTCTTGTAGCACCCATAACGTCACAAATCTTAATAATACTCCAATCACTAGGCAATAGTGTCAAAATTTGTACCTTTTTGAGTACGAGTTGTACTCTCAGCATCGAATTTAGCTTTAAGGTTTTCTATAATGTCTTCATAATTTGTAGAATTCGCATAGAGGTCAGATTTATTATCTAATCCTAGTAACCTTGCAAATGTAGAACAAATTTCATTATATTTTCCTCTTAAGTAAGACTGCTGCTCTATTGCATATTTATCTATCGGAGATATATTTAATATAGGCAAAACATCGTTTATCACAGGTAGTTGTGTGCCAAGACTTAACTGTGATAATATTCGTGTAAAAAATTTTTAAGAGAATGGTTAACACGATTATCATAAAAAAACGATAATGAACGATGAAAATACCTGAAGAAAATGAACGATCAATTAATATTGGTTCAGTTGTTTCACTGTTATCAATTCCAGTATCACTTATATTATCATCTTCGACATTCTCATCGACAACAATCTCAGGATCGTCAACAATAATATTGTTTTCCTCATTATCACTAGCTTTTTCCCTCACATCAGTTCCAGTGCTAAAATTAGTTGATGTGGATGCAACTGACTTTATTGATAGCAAATTTTTTCTGCAAGTCGCACACAAATAATCAAAACTGTTCAAATTCCACGAGTTTGGAACAGTCACACACCTATTTTAAAAGTTATAATATAATTCATTCATACTATTATCACAATAATTAAGATAATTTTTTACAAAAATAGAAATTTAATTGTAACCTCAAAATTACTTTTTTGAAAGATTTCAAAATTTCAAAAAACCCTTTAACTGTGTAAAATACATACTTGAAAGTAATAAAAATAATAATATATAGTGACAAAAATTAGAAGTAAAAAAAATTTTTTTTTCAAATTTTCAAAAATCAAAAAAAAAATAGTTGCCATGAAGTGCCCACGATCGGACCGGGCTTAAAAGTTGCAGAAAATATAGTAGTTTATTATGAAAAATTTTAAGGAAAATCAAAATATGCATGATTTTCAGAAAACGACTTTGAAATTTTGAAACTAAGAAATAACACAGAAAAATTTTTCGAAAAATTTTTAAAAATTTTTTTTTTTTGGAAAGTACATGGAAAGACAAAAATTTTGAAAAAAAAAAACGTTGAATTTGGACCAATTTTTGAAGAAGTTATAAGCGAAAAACCGAAAAAAAGAGGTTTTTTTTTCAAAATTCGATATTTTTGAACCGGTAATCAAAAAAATCTCAAAATTTACCTGAAGGAGTTTTTTGATGGATACTAAAAAAATATCCAAAAAATTACGAAAATCAAAAAAAAAGAATTTTTAAAACTGTCCGATTTGGCGTGGAATGCCCCATATGCATAAACGCATTAAGCAATCAGAGCGTAATCTTAATAATGACGTTTTTCTTGCATGACAATGCATGGAAAGTTTCGAATTGAAATTTCTATGCACATACATTATGCGCAACCAATTAAAATTTAGTATTTCAATGATAAATTAGATTTTCGCGTTAACTGAAGAAATTTAATAAGGTGTGCTTTCAAGATATAAGCTACGGAAATAAAAATAACAGTTGTTATTCTCGCATAACGAAAAAAAATAATTGTAGGTCTTTATTCCTGAACGAATGAAAACTAGTCAATTGCCATGCTATACAATAAATAAATACATAGATAATTTAAATTTTGTCTGAAAATAAAAATTCAAATTTAACGCTATATGATTGCCAAATTATAATCTAATGGATTTGTAGTAGAATAAAAGTCATCTAGTAGATTGTGTCCAACAACTGTTGGCAACACTGCCGGGAATGTTCAGGAATGTTCTAGCGTTTGTGTGGATAGCAAACACGTGACACTCTGATCCAAACATTTTTGACGAGACTTGGTATAAAGAGGTTTTTAGATATGCAGAATACGATTCTGAATTTATTTAAATTATATCTGCATCACCAATACATGTTTTGTAAAATTTGCTTTTATATTCGATTATAGTGACTGGTCTTTTGGAAACAATTTCGTAATTGCTGTATAAAGCACCAATTACTAACTTTTGAGTGTGCTTGAAGCACTTTTTCTGAAAGCACCGACCATCTCTGTGCTCCAGTCGTTAGTGGTAGAATACACAAAACAAAGGACATACCTTGTTGTTTGGATCTTTGCGTGTACATCACAGTTACAAGCTGTATGAAGTAAATAAATTGAAGGTCAACTTTTGAACAAAGGCGTGTACTGGAGAACAATATTTTTTATATATTCCAACACTGAGGTAGAGCATATCTTAAATATCACCGGCCGTCACTAAGTACTTGTTAATGCTCAAAGGTAATTTTCAAGTTATGTGATTCATACAACTACTAATATAGTGTCAAAAATATAATTGCAAAAATATTACGACGCCGCTGAATTAAGTGACAAACAAGCTGGTCAATGAAGCTGAGACATAGGTTCATAATCGTGTCTTTGTTCCACCAATTATTAAATTATCAGTCAGACGTCTTAGCCTGCCTAGACATACGTATCTCTATATTTGCTTATCCTATAAATGCATTGCCAGTGGCATTGCTGCGGACGCAGGTCGTAACTAATTTGATACATACACAAAGTTCCAAAAAACAAAGTATAGAATATTTCAACCACTTACCTAGAACCAACCGGGATCGGTAAGGTAATACGACAATCATATTACCTTGGCGATTGACCTTGCATACGCAACAAGCGTATGTATGGGACATGACCCAAATCGAGAATTGTAAACTTTACCCCATTTTCAGAACGTTTGCCATAAAATAGAGTAAGATACAAGATATCTATAAATCACCTTATGCTTAACGTCCCAGAGTGACAATAAAATATGAATAATACATTATTTTCATTATTATTGTAAATATTATTCAAGAAATAAATTATATTAACCTTATCTCTTGAATCCACATGAACTTTGCCACTATCCAAAATTCTTCTAAGTAATGGTAGATCTCCATTTAGTGCTGCTAAGTGTAGTTGCACGTCCGACAACGATTCCTTCTGAAAAAAAAAAAAGAGATTATCTATAGATAAGCCGTATATTTGCAAAACTAGGTATCTCCATTTGGGTTAAATGTGCAGGATGAGCTAAAAACCTTAGATTTGAGGCGATGAGCTATACTTTTATTATTTTACTTGTGCCATTAATATCATTTTTTATTAATTATAAAATGAATCTTAGCAAATCTGCAAGCAAGATATTTTAGAGGTACAGCGTTTTTTCCTTTTATTTTGACAGCTACTATAAGAAGTACAAAAAAAGGTTATGTATATGAATAATATTTTAATGTTAGTCACAGTCGTGGTGGCGTACCTATATGATTAAGACAGCTACATTGCTTAAAAAAACCTTATATTAATTTACTGCACATAACCTGTTTACTTCATGCATACCTTTTACCGTGTGGCAGAAAATATTCGTAGCAGCTATCAAATTAATAGCAAAAACGGTTTTTTAAAATCTCACATTAAAGAATTTCATAAATCCTACCCAGGAATTCCGGAACTTCCGCATTAACAAGACGGGGAACTTGGCTGGAAGCCTCTTTTTATTATAATAAACATTTCGATGCAGTTAAATCTGTAATTTTCAAATTTGACTCAAAGGAGTCCAAAGCTATCAAGGAAAACCAATAGCATTTTGAGAATCCACAGTCAAAGCAGATATACGCATTATACAAGAGAAGCAGAGTTGGACGTTACTCGAATACAAGTACTCGAAAATGGTAAATCGAGTATCTGTACTCATGAGTATATATTTTCAAACGTACTCGAGTACATGTACTCGTTGCAATTTGAAATGTAATCGAAGTACTCGAAAATATACTCAAAATTCTACTCACAATGGTCAATGCCATGTAACTGCATGCTGCCACTGGTATATTCAGGGTTGCCAGATGTGGCGATTTTTCGTAAAACTGGCTACTTTTTTTCATCGTCTGCAACTAAAATTTGTATTAAATCGACTGGCGACTAAACGGGCGATCTTTAAAAACAAATTGGCGGCTGTACAATTTTCTCCTTTGATTAGAAATGGAATATAAACTCGTTTGTGACGTATTCCCTATCATTTTCCCATATGAGAAAGCATTAGAAAATATTAGAATTTGTGATTATTGCATATGTGGTGATTGTGGTTTGTTACACTTGGTGGATGTATTATACAGACTCAGAATTTAACACCAAAGTTGAGCAAACGTCATTTAATTTCTTGAAATTTTGTTTGTCGTTTGTCATCTAAAAGTAATAGCAGTAGTAGTTAAACAACTATAATCGAAGATATAAGTAGAGTTAGGAAAATGACCTGTATTATCTTATATTTTATACTTTTATTATTATACGCCGATGTGCTCCAGTACTCATATTTCATATTATACGAGTACAAAAGGACTTGAAAAATTCGAGTATTTTAGAGCAATGCAATCTTACTAAATATACACGAACTGCTTTTCAAATGTACTAGTATTCGAAAATATATCAGTACATTTGTGAAGTATTCAGTCCAGGAAGAGACTATAGTATATTAGCAAATGCTATTAATTGCAAGATAATTCTGCCTCCTTAGCACAATTATTGTTTGAAATAGTTGATAACATAAATATGGCATTACAAAATATAACAGATGCCCCGGTATCAAGCTGCAACGAAATTTAATATCTTTAATAAAAATCCGGATTTTGCACAACTACGTTAAGCAGGGCCTAAGTGATGGAAATTCTCACAAGTGATCTCCAGCAGTATTATGCGTATGCGAAAAATACATCTCTGGATGTAGAACGTCTATTTTCTAAATATGGTGCGATATTCATAGAGAAGAGTATAAGTATTCATCAGCTTAAACTCGCCCCTTTCGAGATGCACGCCTCACTACAAATAGTGCTAGAAAGGGAGCATATCAGAAGGTGGTGACTTTAAGCTGATGAAGATGGTACGTGTTTAAATGAGACTATTGTAGAAGGCATCTTAATGAGATAGGCGTTTGGGCGGCGGACTTTTACTTTCGACCAAATAAAACATGAGTAAATCTGTTTAATTATCTTTAACCAAGTTAGTTATTTAATAATATCACCACGTTATGTTTGTGCAAAATGTTCATTACTGGCTTGTTAACATATAACTACTAATGTAATTTGTAAGTATCACATGATGCGCAATAAGCCAACGTAAAATTGTAAACCATTTTATTTCTAGAAAGGTACTTAACTTGATGAGCATTACTGCTGCCCCATATACCTTTACTGTATAATAATCTCGAAATTTGAGGATAGCGAGAACTGTAGAATTATCGGCAATTTCTAAAATTTTGGATGAACGTATTTGAAGTAAAAGGAAAAACTAGTTAAATTTTGCAAGAAATCAGTAAGAAGCAGTCCCTACGTTGCACCTCTACCCATAAACCTATCAATATTTTCGTTTGCTTTTTACAAAAAATTTCTGCCAAATATGAAAATTTTGTCTCTTATTTATAAGGCTGTTTAGTCGAGGAGTAAGAACTATTCATGGAAGAAATGCATTTTTTTTTTAGAGAAGAAATCGAATCTAGTCTAGTCCCTCCCATGGGCGTCGCCTCCAAAAGGTTCAGGGGGGACAACATTTTGTAGAAATGTGTCACGTTTTTTCATTGTGAATGAATACTAGGAAATATTTTTATTTTTGTAGAATAAAAAAAAACAAATTATCTGAAAAATATGTAATATAAAAACATTTATTTTGTTAGCATTGCTGCACTATACCGGCATTGGCATTTGATATAAGTGCCAAGAAGGCATATACTGTTTGGGTTTACATAGAAACGCAACACTTATACAGTGCATTCAATACATTGTTTTATTGCATACCCTTTGTACGTGTCGGTTTATTCCATTGTCGGTGTGCGGTGGTATCGGTGCTTTTAATACTTAATAAGTGGAGTTCTCTTATATCCACTGCGTCTACTTTGTTTTGTAGAACGAGTGGCTTAGGACTGTCTACGATCTTTCATTAGTCAAAAAAGACCATCAGCCCTAGCTACTCTATTCATAGAATGTGAAATGTGCGAAGCAATAAATTTGAGCAATGTTATTAAAAAAAATTCTGAAACCAAAAAGTGCTCTTTCAATAAACTGAAGAGCTGAAAACTCTAATGTGCAAAGACAATAGTTCTAATAAACTATTATATTTTTTGAAAAACTTTTAATTTACTCAACACTTCTACGACTCTACGGGCACATCTTCCATATAAAGTACCTATTATATTTTTTAAAATTTACTTATTTCATTTGTGTCAGTGTTGCTATTTAGGTATGTATCAATTTTTAACTATGATAACATTCAAGTGTGGCAAAGTAGGGATATGAAATTGTATATTTAGAGGGGGCGGCAAAGGTAAATCTACACAGGGGTGGCAAGCACCCTAGCGACGGCTCTGGATAATACTATCTTGTCCAAACCATACGAGGCGCTGTTTTGGCACCTTTTTATAGATTCCTGTGGTCCTTGATAAAAAATAAAGGCACCGAAATATAACTTAAGTAAAACAAATTGTTATAGGTACTTTGTACATGGATAAATGAAAAATGCAATAAAATTTGTCAATGCTAATTTAGCTATTTTTTTTTTAATTAATTAGCATTGTAATTGACTGGTTTTCTTTATTTATCTATCCATCCATTAAGAGGGCTAATCGAACCAGTGTTTGTAAGGTGATTTTTCAAAATTTATTTCTTCCATACGGTTTGGTCAAATTACACCAAATTTGGAGGATCAGTAGTTGAAAGTGTACTAGAGGGTACATGTATATCTATTTTAATTAATTTTCACTTTATGTAGGGAAAATTTATACTGTAAATATAAGTGAAATTTGGAGGTGATTAGCTCCCTGAATTATGATATCAATCGGTAAAATTCGAGGTAAAATTCATACATGTCGTCTAGAATGAATCTTCATAATTATGCTCAGCAAGTTTCAAACTTTTATTCCGTACCATTTTGTTAAAAACAATTTTCTAAATAAGTATCTTTGTCACTACAAATGGAGCAAGGAAGTGTTACCTCTATCGGGAATCGCACCTCAATGAAGTCGGTGAAGAAAACGTCCAGTGAAGGTATAGTCAAGAGCAAAATCATTCAGCGGCGCATGTATAAAAACTTTCTAGAGAGTGACATAGCTATCCGAAGCTTTTTCCCGACTAGGCCCCTTAATGAAAAATAATTATAATTTACCAAAACCCAGGGGGAGGCAGCTGCGCCTCCCTGCCCACCTTGGTGGCGCCTATGGTCTCTCCGCATATGGTTATTTAAGAATATATTATGTATTGTTACGCGTTGAGGTGTTTGTAGACACCACAAATATGTAACAATATTAAGATACTAAAAGGAGGGCAAATTTTCATAATATATACATTGTTCCATGATAACTTTGCAGTGATCAGAAGTTGGCTACGATAAAATTGTTTGATTTTCATCACTGATGAAATACGTTTTTATCTGATGAATCATCAGTTACAAACGTTGTTGAAAATATAAGGTTATGTTATGTTTGGTTATGTCTAATAATTAACAGTAAGAAGACAATAGAAAAGGAGGGCAAATTTTCATAATATATACATTGTTCCATGATAACTTTGCAGTGATCAGAAGTTGGCTATGATAAAATTGTTTGATTTTCATCACTGATGAAATACGTTTTTATCTGATGAATCATCAGTTACAAACGTTGTTGAAAATATAAGGTTATGTTATGTTTGGTTATGTCTAATAATTAACAGTAAGAAGACAATAGAAAATGTGAGTGTTATTTTCTGAAAAGTTATAATTTACATTAAATTTAGAGATGATTTTCTACAAATGTTTAATCGGTGTTAAAGTTACTAAGCTTTTCGTATTTCACATAATTAATAATTATTATTAACTCAATATAGCTATATTTGACAACGTCAAAAATAAGCTGTCAAATCTTGTGTCAATTATCAAAATGTTTGTGACATTTTGTAAATGGCGTCATTGTAGTACTGATCCAAAGATAGTGATCACTACAAATGTATTGTAGGACAATGTATAGAACCTAATTTTTCTTCATAATTAATTTTTTCGATGTAACTCTCTCCTCAAATATAAAAATCAATTATAAGCCCGTTTCCCTCTACAGCAAGGACTTTCTGAACTGACTTCACTTCTACACCACAAAATTATAATCTAGAACTACCTATCTAAAAACTACGTCTCAGGACTGGACAGGTCGCACAGAGGCACCCTATACATATATGAAGCGTTTCAGGAATAGCATGCTAAATCCTTACATCGCACAGTGGGGCCAAGGAAAGAAAACATGCTAAAAAATCAAAATTTAAAGTTGTTCTATAATTAATTTCGTTTGTGCATACTAATATAGTGATAGACAGAGTATATAAAATTGCATTCACGATCACGATTTGTAGCCTAGGTGAGGAGGAAGAAGGCTGCGATTATGTCACTTATTGGTTAGTACACTTCAGTCGTGTTGCATCCGTAAACGAGACTGTGTGTTGTTATTCTGTTTTTTGCAACAAGAATTTTATTCTGCCGTGAATTACTTAATTGTACCTTATAATGGATCCCAGTGAACCCAGTGGTATATATTTTTTATTAATATGGTACTGTAATAATGATAAATATATGCATTAATTAAAACCATACGACAATATTGTGTTTTTGTGAAAAGCTTATTTTCTCATGGATTTATAGTACACTTTCGGCCCTGATCTATTATCGCTATTTTTTTTACACACTTCTTAAAATGTTTACTAATCAACCTGTAGAAATTAACTGCTACCTCGTGCAGCTTAAAAAAAATAATAATAATAACACGAACGTATGTTTTTCAAAATTGTGAGTATACTTTCGCATACTTTCACGATTTACGTCGGAATTTAAGAAAAAATGGACAGCTAGCCACCATATTTAGTTAATATTACACGTTTAAGTTTGAACTAAGTTGGTTTAGTAATAGAGAGAGAAACACTACGGACAGATGGACCGACCGACATCGATACTTGGACAATATGGTTTCTGGTTTTAACCGAAGCGTAAAAATAATGAATATAATATTTATGACATTGTTTTCTGTCAAATATTATAAAAAGTAATTATTAGCGAGTTTTGTGGATTTGGCCCCACTGTGCATCGTACTTTATGGCCCAAAATAAGAAAACAAGTTTCTATGAACAAAATGAACCTTTTTCAAACAGGGTGCGTAAGGTGGCGTCAGAAATAAGATTTTTTTTTTCAGAAACTATCGAGCATTTGCGCCTGACCTGATATAGCACATTCAGTTAAAAATAAACACAAAATAACAACATAACCCATAATAATGGAAATTTTCTTCAGCAGTTGCATACACCGCCTTGATAAGCAGAATTCAATAAATTGCAATCGGGAGATAGAACTGGCCTGGACATCATAATAGAAGTATCCGTGCGGCACAACTAAAATGTGGTGGACCACCGTTATGTATAAAGCATATTTTTTTGCGCCTTGCAATAATATCTGGTAGTAACGGGAAAAATTGTAAGTGGGAAAGGGCGTATAATTTCAGCCGTTAAGGATGCTAGCTCAAACGATGACTGAAAAATTATGGTAGTGTCTTGCGCTGAATTGAGATTTTCCTCAGTCCGGTTGTTATGAAAATTCATAATTGTCTCCCTGATAAATTAAGTTTCGGACAAATTGGCTAGGCCAAAAACTATTCACAAAAAGACAATCCCGGATAAAACTCTGTTGGTAACGAAGCTTGCACGAGTTCAAGTGGTAGAATATATTCCCATTTCACAGATTATTTTTGTAGTGCTAATTGTAGGATCCTGTTTTATCACATAAAAAATTTCGAAGCAAGAAAGAAACTGATTCTCTAAGTCCTTTAACGGAAAGCCGCAAATATACCCGGTGTCAACGAGATCATGTATAAGCCCGGCATTTTTTTAAATTGGAATAAAATTTTCAAATTTAAAACTCACATATGGGAAGTAAATGAGCTTATTTTGACGACCATATATTGTCACGACTATCGTATATTAATAGTCCTGACGGGGTACTTGGCTTCACGAGATTAGAAAACAAAGAACGTAGTCAGAAATTAACACCATATTTTTATTTCAGCAAATATATAAAATCTCTTTTAATAAAAACAACAAATAAACAACCAACAATAGAAAATATAATTACATTACATTATAAGGGCCTTACCAATTAAAGTCTTGGTGGAGATATGTCCTACTAGATGGGCCATCATGGACTCCCCTTTGCCTGTCCCACCGGCGTATTTATATCTTTTAAAAACACTTATTCGGCGAGTTCTATACACCAGGTTAAAGTTTGACATAATTAATTGGTTTCTGTTTATTATTGACATATGAATTAGAATATGCAATTTTGCATTCTTTTTAACTAATAAACACTTAGTTCAATGTACTGTATGTTACAAATAAAAAGATAACTTGGAAATGTATTTTATTTAGCATCTGAGGAATTACTGAATTCTATTAATATTTTTTTCTGCAGTCTAAAATGTAAGGAAGCTGCCAACAAGTGTATTAATTAATTATTTATATAAATTGGTATTCCATGTATGACAATATTATCAATACCAATTCCGGTTTCACCGGAAGTGTAATCAATTTTGAATTTTTAAATGGAACACCCTGTATATTTTAACATAATGAATTAAATTGTTTGACAATACCCTCAAATATGGCGGACTAATTTAAATTTTTTATGAAATTCAAAATTAATAATTGAAACTCTGTATAATGAAAATTTTCCAAGTAGGCATTGGATAACATAATATGGTTCATTTTTGATATTTTGGGTGCAATATGAAGAGAATATTTTTCATTACAATGAAATTATTTGAAAAAATTCAAAATAATTTTTTCCTGACTTTTAGGCAATTTTTTTCAAATAGAAACTCGTATTTTTTCCTTCTCCTTAGGAATCATCATAATTTAAGCGAAGTATAACGGATTTTAATTCATTATAAATGAATTGTGGCAAATTTAAAACTTTTGGTCTCGTATGAAAGATATTACTCTAAAGTATTAAAGTAATTTGGAAATAAAACTAAGTTGCCTTTGGAAATAAATGAGAATTTATCCATAAAAACAAATCACAAAAATCTGAAAATCGGTTGACCATGCAGGCCATCCCTGAAACTTCCCGCTATTTTCGAGCTTAAAGCGCTCAAAAATATACGTATTAGTTAATTTTTGAGCTCTCCGTGCTCAAAATATTATACACATACATTTTGGAGCTCTACGATTAGGTGAAAAATCTCGAAATTATATTAAAAAAACATTTTTTTTGTAATTTTTGAACTGCGATATCTTTTGAACAAATTAACCAATCGAGATGCAGTTTGTAGCATTCAACGCAGTTTTTCAAGTATAGAAAGTTATGTTTGTACCAAAAATCGATCCGACAAAAATTTTTAATGTAATTTAAAAAAAAAAACACTTGCAAATTTGTCGTTATCGACATCTCTTGAACGAATCAACCGATTTTGATATGGTTTACGGCATTCAACGCAGTCTTTTAAGTACAAAAAGTTATCTTGGTACCAAAAATCGATCCGACAGGAATTTTGAATGTTATTTCAAAAAAAACACTTTTTCGCGAATTTTTCGTAATCGATTTCTCTCGAATGAATCAACTGACTTTGATGCGGTTTGCGACGATCGACGTTGTTTTATATCGAGAAGAGCTGATTAGATTTTGGAATTGATCGATTCAGCAGTCTAAAAGATATTCCAAAAAAACAAATTTTTGAAAATTTTATTTTTGAGATTTCTCAAAATCTACCTGGCCGAAGCGGTTCTAATTTTCAGGAAATCTAAGTTGAATCAGCCCCTTTAGAATGCCGTAAACCGCGTTTCGATCGCTCAAGCTGTTCAAAAGTTATGGGAGGTTTACATACACCGTACACACACACACACACACACACAGCACACACGCACACGCACACGCGCACACGCACACACGCACCCACGCACACACACACACACACACACACACATACATACATACATACAGCCATACAGACATCATCGTGGGAATAGTCAGAATAGCTTCTTAGGACCTCAAAACGTCGAGATCTGACAAAAACTCGATTTTCGAAAATCGGGGTGAAACTAATAACTTCCCGATTTCTGAAAATTTTCAATTTTCTTAGCGGGAAGTTAAAAAAATATCATCACAAAAACTTTTAATATCAACTAAATCAACATTTACTTATGACTATAGCTGGCAGAAGTGTGCGGCGGGACATAGGCGCACGCATCAAAATAGGCGTAATAAAATAAATTAACTAATAACAAAAGCAGTAAACTGTTATAATTTATAACAATGTATGCACAACTTACCCTCATAACTAGCTTAAAGAACTAGTTTCATTATCACAAACTGGAGAAGATCTATAAAAACTTTGCAACATCAGGTGTGTTTCTATGGTTGTCTCCGTGAGTGATGTTCACTGTGGTGAAAAAATATGCTTATATTTTAAGAACGACCGTTCGCCATCTATTGATGTAATACAGGCATACTTAAAATAGTCTTTGAACGCTCTTAACGGATGTGGGGTTGCACCATCAGTACCACCACAAATTTGTCTTAATCTGGTAAAATCGGCGTCTTGCTTTAACACACGTGCGAACTGTAACGAAGTGATTTTATTTTTATAGAAGTTAAGTTAGGTAACGGGGTGTAACGAAGTGATTTTATTTTATAGAATTAACTAGGTGTTATTTGTCTGCTTTGAAAAATATTTTGTCCATTATAGTACTGCGCTTTTAATTAATAACAGTTTAATTGTTAATTATAGATAGGTAGTATTGATATGTTTTTATGAACATTCCACATATGCCGGCAGTACGTGAATCGCGAAACGTGAAGCGCGCATATTACCCCCCGCACTCCTGTGTCCCGCGCTGCCGTGAAGGAGCCTGAGACTGAAAACAGTCAAGTTAGTTTCCGTCCGACTGCCAACCGAGGAACCACGCCGATCAGCACAGTAAGTAAACTCGTGAGTATAAGGATATATTGGTATATAAATTTCATGCGGAATTATTCTAAGTCGATAAACGGGTGACGTAGTTGTAATATACCGCGCATGACTACCGTGTCTCATCCTACTCCTGCGTGGGCAGTGTTTAGTAGCATGAGGATTTTACAATCAAGTTAGTCTCCGTCTGACCGCCACCCGAAGCACCACGCCGACTTGGATAGTAAGTAAATTCGTGAGTATAAAGAAATAGGTATTTAAATTTAATGCGGAATTATTCCACAAACGGGTGACGTAGCTGTAATAAACCGCGCATGACTACCGTATCTCATCCTACTTCTGCTTTTTGGCAGTGTTTAGTAGCATGAGGATTTTTACAATCAAGTTAGTCTCCGTCTGACCGCCACCCGAAGCACCACGCCGACTTGGACAGTAAGTAAACTTGTGAATATAGAGGTACATAGGTATACAAAGGTAATTGCGAATTTTTCTAAGTCGATAAACGGTGACGTAGTTGCAATATTTCGCGCATGACTACCGCGCTCATCCTACTTCTGCTTTTTGGCAGAGTTTAGTAGCTTGAGGATTTTTCAGAGCATCCGAGAACAGTCCGTTGCTACCGCCCGTACCGTCCAGACGTGCCGACACCGACCGCTCCAGAGAGGAAGCCAGCCCAGGATCCGGAAGTAGGTAGCAAGGTTTGATAAAGGTTTGGTAAATAATCGGTATTACTTGGCTGGTGAGTACTTTCCGGGCTTTACTTAAAGTTTATGAACCGCGAGCGCTAAGACGTATCCGCCTCATATCCTTCCTTAGAACGGGAGAGCGGCCGAAGGTTGGAATTAGAACCGCGTTACACCGCGTTATACCGCGTGTTCTCCAGGCCACCTGAGCACGTAAAAATTCTGCAGGGTGACTTGGAGATACTAGCATTTGATACCGCGTGTCCTCTAGGCCACCTGAGTCCGTTTTTTTGGCAGGGTGACTTAGAGGTATTTCCGTAACCGCGTGCCTGCCAGACCACCTGAGCACGTAAAAATTCTGCCGGGTGACTTGGAGGTATCGTCCGTAATCGCGGGTCCGCCGGGCTACCTGAGCACGTAAAAATTCTGCAGGGTAGCTTGGGAGTTTTGGCCTTACCGTCGTCGTCTTAGATTTGCAACTATTCGGCTTGCCACTCCTTCCCCCCCTCCAACTTGAACCGCGCTATACCGCGTGCCCTCCAGGCCACCTGAGCACGTAAAAATTCTGCAGGGTGACTTGGAGGTACTGTCAGTTGCCATTGCGTGTTCTCTAGGCCACCTGAGCACTTAAAAATTCTGCAGGGTGACTTAGAGGTACTTCCGTAACCGCGTGCCTGTCAGGCCACCTGAGCAGGTAAAAATTCTGCCGGGTGACTTGGAGGTATCGTCCGTAATCGCGGGTCCGCCGGGCTACCTGAGCACGTAAAAATTCTGCAGGGTAGCTTGGGAGTTTTGGCCTTACCGTCGTCGTCTTAGATTTGCAACTGTTCGGCTTGCCACTCCTTCCCCCCCTCCAACTTGAACCGCGTTATACCGCGTGCCCTCCAGGCTACCTGAGCACGTAAAAATTCTGCAGGGTGACTTGGAGGTACTGTCAGTTGCCATCGCGTGTTCTCTAGGCCACCTGAGCACGTAAAAATTCTGCAGGGTGACTTAGAGGTACTTCCGTAACCGCGTGCCTGCCAGGCCACCTGAGCAAGTAAAAATTCTGCAGGGTGACTTGGAGGTATCGTCCGTAACCGCGGGTCCCCCGGGCTACCTGAGCACGTAAAAATTCTGCAGGGTAGTTTGGAGTTTGACCATACCGTCGACATCATCAATTTGCCACTGTTAGGCTAGTCACTCCTTCCCCCCCCCCAAACCAGAACCGCGTTACCCCGCGTGTTCTCCAGGCCACCTGAGCACGTAAAAATTCTGCAGGGTGACTTGGAGATACTAGCATTTGATACCGCGTGTCTTCTAGGCCACCTGAGCCCGTTTTTCTTCGGCAGGGTGACTTAGAGGTATTTCCGTAACCGCGTGCCTGCCAGGCCACCTGAGCACATAAAAATTCTGCAGGGTAACTTGGAGGTATCGTCCGTAATCGCGGGTCCGCCGGGCTACCTGAGCACGTAAAAATTCTGCAGGGTAGCTTGGAGTTTGACCTTACCGTCGTCATCATCAATTTGCCATTGTTAGGCTTGTTACTCCTTCCCCCCTTACCGTAACCGCATTCAACCGCGTGCCCTCCAGGCCGCCTGAGCCCGTTTTCTTCGGCAGGGCGCTTTGGAGGTACTAGTTGGCATATGATAAGTCCGGAACCATCCATCAGCCAAGCGATAATAAATAACCGCTATAGATAGGCATAGTTTGCTTGTATTGGCGCTTGCTTCCCCTCCTAGTATCCGTCCGCCGTCTGCTTATGACCGATTAATTTATCGCTGCTTACCGTTTCACCGCTTCATTCACCGGCTTACCGTATCGCACCGCTTGACCGCCCGCTTACTGCCCCGCTTGTCCGTAGTTAAGACCGTAGTAGTATAAGTTTGTAGAATAAGACCGCTTGTAGATAAGACCGTTGTAGTATAAGTTGTAGTTACTAAGGTGTGTATAAAGTGTAAATAATAATTAGTGTGTAGAATAAATGTACATATATTGAATGAGAGTCTGTTCCTTAACTGTAGTGTGTAAGTTCCCTTTTTCCCGACCCCTGGCTTAGCCGTATCTTCACTGCAGTTGCCCGGCCTCTATCGTCCCGCCGATAGAGTAAAGTGGTGTTTCTGCACTCTAAACAGAAACTGGCGCCCGAGATCTCCGTATCGTGAGCACCGCCGTAGTGTTGGGCGTCAAAGTGACACTTCTGCTCTTGTGTAGTGCAACGAAGTGCGTCTCTAACGGGTTCATAATGACAACGCACTCTTTTGTAAGCTTTGAATGGCGTCATGTAGTCTTTTATAGTTCTTGTGAATAGTTTTTAAAGCTGCTTCAATGGAAATATCTTTAATTTTGTGTGGCTCTTCTTAATAGCTGCAGCCTCGTCAGGATTGAATTGTAGTATCACAGTTTCTATTCAATTATTAATTTTGAATTTCGTAAAAAATTTAAATATAAGTCCGCCATATTTGAGGGTAATGTCAAAATTTTTGATGTATTATACAGGGTGGGGCAATAGTGCGTCCGACTTCGATATCTCGAGTTCTATGATAGCTAGAAACTTGCTTTGAAAACATAAGTAAACTAGATAAAAAAGTTTATAACCGGAAATTATTTTCGAATATACAGGGTGAGACAAGATAATTCTACAGGATGAAATAACATTTTTTTAAATGAAATGCCATGTATATCAGAAAATTTTTTTGAAACTTCTTTGTGGCCTCCTTTCACTCTTGTATTATTATTGACTTTCTCCTAACCACTTGGATGTAATGATTTTTTGTGTTGAAATTATACCATTTACAAGCGTATATTAAAAATAAAACTACAATCACAATTATCGACTTTACGAAAAAATATGTCAGTACCAGTTATGAGACATCTGACGTATGACATTCAGCCATTTCCACTTCCTAAAAGTGTACAAGGTGGCCAAAAAGGATTTTTTAAATTTACAACTTTTTGAACTGAATTTTCTCAATTTTTTTAAATGGAACACCTTGTATATTTTTAGACGATGTGATGTAGGATTGAAAAGCGAACATTTTTTTGTACGTACATTCCTATGGCCATTTGTGTCCATTTTCAATTTATTGAACAATAACTGCAAAATTCAGCAATAAAAATTCAAAATGAGGGTTTTTTCAAATAATTCAAGAGAAGGTATTATAATAAGCGAGTTACATGATGTCCATAAAAACATCACACCAACAACAATCCAAAATTTGAAGGAAAGGATAATAAATGCTTTTAGAAGTATCACTCCGGCAATTTTATGAACAGTAGAAACCTCATTCCAAAGACGCAAAGAAATGTGTGTCAATCAAAATGGGCAACATGTGGAGCACGTTTTATAATCTTCTATTGAAAAAAAAATTATTTCAAATTTTTATAGGTGAATTTTGCAGTTATTGTTCAATAAATCGAAATTGGTTACAAATAGCCATAGGGATGTACATACAAAAAATGTTCGTTTTTCAATTCTACATCACATCGTCCAAAAATATACAGGGTTCCATTTGAAAAAATTGAAAAAAATTAGTTCAAAAATGTTGTAAATTTAAAAATCATTTTAGGCCACCCTGTAACCTTTAGGAGGTGAAAATGGCTGAGTGTCGTCACACAGATGTCTCATAACTGGTATATTTTTTCATCGATATCATCGAAAGTTTCAAAAAATGGTCTGATATACACGGCATTCCATTTAAAACAATGGCTCACCCAAAATAATTTCCGGTTATAGATTTTTTTTGTCTAGTTTATTTATGTTTTTAAATCAAGTCTCTAGCTATCATAGAACTCGACATTTCGAAGTTGGACGCACTATTGCCCCACCCTTTATAGAAAATTTCATGCATAATCAAAATATGTAAAAATATACAGGGTATTCCATTTAAAAATTCAAAATTGATGACACTTCCGGTGAAACCGGAAGTGGTATTGATAATATATGTTTGTCAAGAAAGTGGTATTGACAATATATGTTTGTCAAACTAAGCCCGTTTACTTCTCATACGTGAGTTCTACATTTGAAAATTTTATTTCAATTAAAAGAAAAAAATGGTGGGATGATACGTGATCTCGTTTACACCCGGTATTCTTTGAAGGGTAACGTCTCCGTAGAAAAGTTTCTCCGAACAACCACTGAGCTTCTTGCATGTAGCGTAGATGAAATGAATATCAGCATTTTCAAAGTTTGTTTAAAAAAACTATTATCAAAACACTTCTCATTGAGTGATAAATATGATAAGAACAATGACATTTTGATACAAATGCATTTCCAAGCCGCTGGCAGTTTTCCTTGGATGTTTTTTTATTCATATTTTCACATACGTAAAATACATTTCTGATTGTTTATTATGATACCAGTTTTATAGAAATCTTTTTTTTTTTTTAATCAAAAGTACACCGCCACTACGTCTACCCCGCTTCGCATAAGAAAAATATAGAAAGTATACAGTTTCATAGCCTCCAATGAAGCTTGAATCCCAGGTTTTGTAATTTTGTCTCTAATAGTTTCCGGAAAAAAACCTTGTTTCTGGCGATACTTTTACACCCTGTATATTGGTTTATTTTCTGTATAACGGTTTATTTTCTGACATATATGTTCATATGAACTTTTTTTGCATATTTTGGTCCATAAAATGCCATGTAAAGTTTTGGCATACTGCTTCTGAGACACCTTGTACAACCTACCTGCCTATCTAACAAAAGCAACAAAACCAAGTAAATAAATAAAGTCTTTAAACAAACTTATTGCAACATCGGAATGTTATGTTTAGTGTCAAATTCATAATTGTTTTCTATTAACCTTCACTAACAGAATATATTATATGCAAAAAAAATCAAGGTTGCAACCAGTTAATGAGAAAAAATAAATTAAATTGAATTTATTTATTTTTTTAATTACTTTAACTTTAATTATTAAAATTTCTCATTTGATATAAAGCAAATTTCATTATATTATAGATATATACTTAATTCTTAATTCAACTTGTTAAAAAAAAAAGAAAACTGGATGATAACGAAATGAAATCTATCTGTAAATTTGCCAAATCGTTAAATAGTTGTTACTGATGAAAATAAAATTTGGTTGAAGGAGTTTTATTTCTATCGTCTAGAATTTATTTATAATTTTTTTACTCTTGCTTGTATGGACTGTAAATTATATTTCTTGTGACAACTTTGCATGAGCTAGTCTGGACCAATATAGCTAAAAAAACTGATCTGTTTTCAATTAAAATAAACCGCAATATCGTATGCTGTTCCATTTTTGAAATATCGCGCCCACAAAATTTTATTCACATGCACATAACACACATACAACGTCAACCTGGAAATGTTACAAACGCCTATAAGGCTCTAAAGTAATTAAAGATATGTCGAAAATTAGGACTTTCTTTTTCGGGGTGATTGCATTAGCTGCGTTCAACAGCCTACAGCGGTTAAAGCGCTTTCAGCAATTACTTCAAAATAGTCATTGGCTTTAAGGGTATTGTTTTATAAAGTGACAGAACTTCCTACATTTTATTATATTATAAAAGGTATGGGCGATCAGGTAACAATGAGATGCTTTTCTTGCAACGAGTTTTTCTAAATCTGTACAACGAAATTATCTGATTTATTTTATTCTACGGTAATACACATTAATTTGCGACGTAGAAAGCATGGTTTAATTTTGAATAGTATTATCCTAGACTGTTAGATCTGTCTTTTTTTTGTTTCTAATATCTCAATGTTCCCCACCACGGGGAACAATAAGACACTTCCCGTGGAACAATGAGACAGACATAAATTTCTTACCTGCACCGGCAAATGTTTCGTGGAAAATAATAGAAACAGCTTTTTCAATGTAGGAACACCTTCCGAGATTTGGCCACAAGGTATTGAGACACCCTGTATAATAATACTATACTTCAAAAATGAATGTTTTTGATTTGTAAATAAAAATTACAAGGGCTATATGATAGTAGATGAAAATTAACTGGACGAAAAATCATAGGATGAAGTTGCTTTAGAAAAATTTTCCTGGATCAATTGTCCTGGGTTCAAGACTCATGTCATGTTCATTAATATACATACATATAAAAACTTATCGTACATTTTACTTTTTTTAAATCAATATCAAAACAAATTGCAGATTGCTGCCTCTTCGTCACGCTGAGTGGTCTTGGTTTGGGTAAAACCATAACGATGTGGTCAGTTTTAACTGAACAAATGTCAACTGCTTGACTTTGCGGCTTTTCGTAAAAAAAAAATTCTACTTCCTTTTCGATATTCTGTTCCGTTAAATTTGACCAACATAAAAAACGCCTTTTACAAATTCGACCAATACATAATCTCCCTTTTCGGGTTCCTTAATATATTCTTTCAGGTCTATAAGAGTTTCTACGTTTATTGATGCGTTGTCAGATCCTGATTCGGATGCATAATCTTCAACGTGCTATTTAAAATTAGAGGCTTCAAAAACAGCACGATCACAGAATCATCAATCTGTGGCACGATTCACCTTCTTGGCAGTTTCTGACTGCCTGATAGTTTTTAGATTCTTCCAGCAGCTTCAATTCAGGAGTATCAGTGGGTACGAAACTTCTACCTTTTTTCCTGCCCTTTCGATTAGTTTTGCGTTCGCCAGATTTCGGAAATCCCTAAATTCTTTTGGCGAAATAATTTTTTTTGTTGGCAGTTGTTGAACTGTTGACTATGGTTCGATTACATTTGATGACTCAGATGATATCTGATCTGACGGACTATCTTCTATTGTAGGATCAGGGCGATCAGTGACCTTGCTAGGTAAAAAGTCGATTTCTGTAAAAACATATCGATCATATGGGAAAATACCCACTTTTTTAAATGCTGCCTGAATGTTTTTCGGAGTTATAGCTTGTGCATGAGCGATTCATACGCACTCTGCAATATTATAAATGTAGAATGTTTTCCTCGGATTTCTGGTCATCCAAGAATCATGATCAACACGATAATAAGTCTGGAATGGTCCTAATACTTCCACATCAAGAGGCTGCAATTTGTTGCTTGAGTGGGGTGGTAATGTTAATATTTCAACACCATAAGTCTTGGCCAACTTGACTACTTCCAGTGAGAGGTGACTCTCATGGTTATCGAATATTAACAATGAAGGATTATCTAGAGAGCTACTAGTGTGCAGAATGAAATGTTTCATAACCTCAACGAAGAGAAAAGCCGTCATCCAACCAGTAGGCTGGGCCAACCCTAAAGTGCCAGGTGGGGCTCCAACAAGCATGTGACCTTTGAAGTGCATCTGGGGAAAGACCATAACAGGTGGAATCGTATTACCAGACGCACTTATATATGCCTTTTGCACCACTAGTCACACGACAAAACTTGTTTAGTGCCTCGTTCTGCGATGACACGCGACTCACCCAGAACAGTTTTTGTGGCTGTTTCATCTAGATTAAAAATTCTATTGCCATTTGCTAATGTTGAATGTTTTTTTCAAAATACTTTCTAAATTCGTAAAAAAAATTGAAACGTTGTGCTCACTGAATGAAGTTGTGCGAGATAAACTGCGACTTTCAGCCAATCTCAGTGACAAATGCTGATGCCTATGCATGAAACCTGCCATCCACTCAACTCCTGCAATCTCCAATTCTTTCCACATACTGGGACATCGTATTTCGTTTTTAGTCGCCATTTTATACGCTAGTTTTCTAACTTCTATCGTGGATAAACCGTAGAACATTTTAGAACAAATCAGTAATATTCTGCCAAACTGTCCTCTTATTCCTTGGTAAAAATTTTATTGACACTGTAGTTTGGAGTCATTCTAATCATTTGTTCAGGATTGTTTTCTTGTTTTGTTACATATCTCACCAAAGTAGCATGTGACAGATTTTTTTTTGCTACAACCGAACGAACCAACCTTCCCTCGATGAGTAGGGTCACAACTTCTCTCATTGTATCTTCAGAAAATGAACCCTTAGTTGTTTTTATTTTGGGAAATCTAGGCATTGTGACCTGGAATAAAAAATATTACTGAACAGTCACAAAATATTTACTGGGGAACAATGAGACATGTCTTATTGTTACTCACTAATGAGTGTCTTATTGTTACCCCTTATACGCATCTGATTTTAATTCCCTGAAGGTTATGTTGCACAATAAAGAACCATGATCTAAATTCGTAAACTTACCTTTCAATATCACCACTTACTATCAAGAGAAAACATGCAAAAATTAAGTTTTTGAAGTAGAAATATTTTACTTTTATCCTCACTTTACACCGTATACTCCCGTTCGACTCTCGCGTTTGTCAAACTCGTACTACGACTACATAACATGATAACAGGTAGGTTTAGTCACTGTGTCACAAGATGTCGCTCACGTTAATCGAATTATATTGTAAAAATTGGAACTGTCGCATATTTCCCCGTGTCTCATTGTTGCCCCGTCTCTCCGACGGCATTTATTACTGATACATTTTAAAATATTACTTTGTGCTTAATACTTAACATACAGATACAAGAAAGACATTTTATAAAAGCATATCAGTATGATGCAGTTTTTTGACTTATACCGATACCATCGCATTATGTTGCAATGGCCATGCTTAATTTGATTGATGCTAAAAAGCGCAATAAAACAATATAAAATTTATCTAGGCCGGCTTCACTTTGATTTTTGTTTCATTATGACAGTTCGAAAACATTATTGTCATCAAGTGTTTATAAAATTCGAAAACATAAGTTAACATTGGCTCACTAGCTTGCGCAGTATCGTGTATTTTGCTATTAAAACTGAGTCAATCACAGAATTTCAGAGACAATTTCGCACCAAACATTAAATCCAAAGTTAGTTCGGAATCTTCTTTGCGTAGTTACATGCGGATTTTCTGGTGTCCAAATTGTGCTTGTTAAAGACTCTACAATTGTAAAACGACTTTCATCGGTTCATATAACTCTCGAATTAATATTCGAGGTTGTTCTTCGAATTTCTGATTAAATCAATGACAAAATTCAAGTCTTCTGCCAAAATCCTTATTGTTTAAAGTTTGGACAATCGTAAGTTGTACGGATGATATTTCCTTTGTTTTAATGTCTTGTGTACAATTGTCTTTGGAATATTTGTTTCGCTTGCACTTTGTCGCACTGATATGCGGGGATTATTATTAACATCTTCGAGAATATTATTTGTTCGGTCAACATTATCGATATCATACCGGTCTCCTTTATTACCAAAACTTCCGTAATTTAACAAATTGCTTACAATTTTTCCAAAAACTGTTCTATGTGGTTGCATTCTCTCCGGAAATGTTTCTAGATAGGAAGCCGATGCGTTTTGCGAATTTCTATTTACCTTTAAATAACATTCTAACATATCAAATTTTTCTCCATTTGAGAATTTGAAATAATCACACACTTGAACAGTAATAATAAGTATTCTTGAACAATTTACAATAATGCCACTACTATTTAGAGAACAACTGTCAACTGACAATAATGCTAATTATTTGTTTTAAACCACCGCCTACTAAATTTTACTGAAAGTTATGTGTGAATTTGGTCGTTTTTAGAAAAGCATTTTTCAAGTTTTACTAATTACTAACTACTTTGCATGCAATAATGCCCTTGATGAACAGGATTTTTTTGTCTAAATTTTGAACACTTTATTGACTATTTTGTGACAAATAAAACCTTAATGATGGTCTAAAAATTGATATTGATATTTTTAGAACATTGTACAAAGCAATTTACAGTAGATTTTAAGTACATAGATAATAATTAGTAGCCGTCCGAATAAGCAACTTCCTTGTCTCTGGCTTTACAAAAACTTTTTGATTTTCCATGGCTTACTATTTTGTTTTGTGAAGCAATGAATAACTTTTCCTCAATTAGTCCCTTGAAAAACATTTTTTCCTCAGTTGTGTTACATCACTTGAAAACTTCTTTTATGCGAAATCTGAAAATCGAAAAATCCAATATAGCTGCCATAAGAAAAACAAAAATTAACTCGGATATCTCGAAAACAAAAGACTATCGAGCATTCGTTTCTAGACCAAAATATTAGTCTCCAAAAAGTGTCCTAATAATGTTAAAGTCTAAAACCTGTCTGACCAAGGATTACTTGGCTACAGCCAAAAAGAGAAATCACAAAATTTTGGTTTATTTGGAAAATCTCAAAAACGGTTTCAGTTATCCGTGATTTCTTATCGGATTTGGAATTGTAGCTTTTATTGTTTCCGATATCCCAATGGTGAGCATCGAATTTGGGACACACGGTATATGGTGCATATTTTAGAAGGATTCATATATAAACATGACCGAAGTTGCTTACACAACTATATTCTTTTTTTAAAACTGGCTCGAGGACGAACGTACATATTGCTGTCCGCCATTGTAATATTGACAAACAAAATGAGAAAAAAAAATGCGAATTTGGGGGATTTTGGTCAATTTAATTATGCCACTTAATCCATTCAAATTTATGTATCCAAGAAAAAAGTTAAACTTTTTTTTTTCTAAAAACTCATCAGTGAGTGCGGGCTTGACTTTTTGGCCACAATGTCCATATTTCACCATGAACTGGTCCACGTTGGAAAATTACCACAAAGGTCTTAAAATCTGAAAAAAATCACAATGAAACATAGGAGGTGAAGCTCTACTTTCTTTCTGTCTTCTTAAGGTTAGGTGGGTGTTGATTGCAGTAAACACAAGCAATCCAAACGTCTAACAGTATTATTTTAATTAGAAAAACTTCGCCAATGTTGCTGTAAAAGTTGGTTTTCTGCGCCATGTTAAAACGACGTCGTTTGTCATCATCACTATCAGTCGCATGCTGACGACCGCGACGTCGTAACAATCCTGATTTTATCCACCGAATTGGTGCAAAAGCGGGTCAGATAATAATCGTTGTTACGACATCATCCAGCAACGTCAGGACGTGTCGGATGACGTTGACACAACATTAAAAACATCGATTGTTTCTTCTTTATTGGGTGTGTCTATGTTGTACGTCCACCGAAACAAAATCCTGGCTACTATTGGGCAACAAAATTTGGATTTTGTTAGATGTTAAAACTAAATTTTTATTTGCAGTGAATTTAAATAAGCGTGTATTATTTCCTAATTTATTAAGAGTGAACAAAATAAAACTGCCACTGCCAAATTTTATGTCGCGTCGCTCTGCCTGAGTGTTTCATAATAATCACAAAAACTGGTGAAAGAAAATGTCCATATATACATATATAAAAGCTGTTGAACTAGTCCCATTCATTTCAGGACACCTTGCATACCTCGTTGAGCGAAAAGTTAAAAATGTTTCAAAGAACGATGAAAACAGCTACATTTTTACTTGAAGTTTTATTAATTTTACTAACGGTATCCGCTGTTTATATTAATTAAAACAAATATCAAAGAGAATAGAAGAATGTTCTACGAGATATAGCTGAACAATTAAGAAAGTGTTTTCATTAAAATTTAAAAGAAGAAATTTAACTTCTTAAAATTTTATATACATAACTGTAATATATCTTTGGAGTGATAATAAACATTCGCTTTTTTAAGTGCATCATATAGAGTGTAACGAAATAAATAAGTACCCTCACATTATACGCAATTTGTACAGCCATTATTGTTGTTGCAAGACATCTGTATAACATTAATGAAATAAAAAATTATACAAACATAAATAAAAAATGTATACTTTACGATAGAGTAATGAATAATCATTATACCGGTAACATGTATTATATACTTCCATTTTCTTTTTATAATTATATACAATAAAAAGTAATTCCTTTAATTACTATTCTGACATAATTACTTCTGCATTCTTTAATTAAACTAAATGATGTCAAGAAAGAAAACTTATTTAAAAGGAGAACGGTGCGTTAATTTTATTTAAGATAGGTAAAATGAAGCAATTTCCTTGAGAACAGTCACTCCCGTAGAAGAACAAGAACAGGGAAAGAAAATAATGTTCATTCCTCGTAGATATTGATATAATACAGGAGGATTTCACTAAACTTGGATAATTAATATATGATTAAAAAAAATAAATTAATATCTTATGAACTTCTTTTCAAAGACGCTTAGATTCCAGGGCCGGACTGGGCCGTGGGCGCCGCCCCATGTGCCTTTAGTATCTCAGGCGCCTTAGTAAATCCCTGAGCGTCACTCAACGATTGTTGTAAAATAGTACCGAAAATATGATCGAATCCACATTCAACAATACTTGTTAAGAGTCGATTGTATTTTTTTACGTTTTTATACGTATTTGATATTTTATTTTTGCTTTTTACACGGTGGACAGCAGCATTTTCTATCTGATTAAACCTATTTCTAATTCTTACAGTCAGAGCTAGAAAAAAAAATGAAAAAATGGACCGGTAGTTTGCGTATGTGTTAGGACTATGTTTATCTTATATAATGAATATACAGGTGACGTCACATATTTTAATAAGACACCCTACATAACTCGAAATTGCACTTTTTTTAAATTTTCTCGACGCCACTGTATTATACAGAAAAAAGTGTCTTGAAGAATGTAAAAGTTGTTTTTTCATAACTTTACAAACAACCAACATATTGACATGCGTCTAAAAGTCAAGAAATCGATCTTTTGTTTATAACTCGAAAACAAAACCGACAGAAAATTTTTGTTTTCACCAGTGAATTTGTCTCAAAAAAAAAGAGATCGAGAATGTGTCTTCCATTTTTTTTGTATCTCTTACAGTTACCGAGTTACCCTATACAAACATCGAAATATGCCCACCCTGTACACTAGTGAAACTTGTTCGTTGCATATGTTTGAAGTGCAAAGAGAGTAACAGTGTCGCCAGATTTAACGTTTTACCCAAAATGTCATTTAATATTGCCAGATTTACAGTTTTTAGCAAATTTGCCAGGAATTAGAGTTTTGGGAAATTCATGGTAAATTTTTCATCTCCCCGGGGAAAATTTCCAACTACCCATCACTACGACTGTGAAAATTAAAAAAAATATATGGTAATAGTCCGGAAAATTTCAATGTGTTTCAGAAATTTTTCCAGAAATATTTCCCCAAAAATTCTTCGGGAATATCGGAAAGATTCCTAGCATTAATTACGCAATATTTTGAATTTGGTGTGTCAAAAATGACGTTTCTCTTAAGTTTCAAATCAGCAGCGGTATTCCGTTTTAAGTCGACCGAGTCGAAGTCGAGGCGAGGATAAATTCGATCGAATACCTTTTAGGAATTATATTTCTCGATCGAATAAATCATCGAAAATCGTCGGCTTTTTGAATAAATGAAAACATGTTTTGATGTAACGGGAACGAAATATAACCCAATTTGTTAGAATCTCATTTAAAATAATAGACGTACTGATTGATATTTTATTGTAAGTAAAACATGATAGCAATAGTTCGCGAAAGAATTTTATCGTTTAATTGCATCGTTAAATCGTTCCATAATTTTTTCTGTTTTTCACGGCCATTTGGGCCGTTAAATGTACCGAGAGCCATTTCTGAGTGCGCTTCAAAAAATTTCAATATTATTTCCCAGTGGTCATCTTTTATTTTAAATAAAAAAAAACACACAACTTGATATCTTTAAACAGAACCAGAAACAAAATATTTAGGTTATCCACAAGCACAGAGATTGACAGAGATGATCCAAATATACCAAAGAACAAAGACGGGTAACTAGATGACAAAGACACAAGTATAACTCCTTAGATGCAATCAAGGACTTTCATCGAGTTTCTAGTCGTATTTCGACAAACGGAATTCAAATTATCGACTTAAGATGGCCGACTCGATTCGAATCGTGAAACGGAATCCCCCTGCAGACCTTTACATTTTACGACAGTGCCCTCAGGATTTTACAGATAATTTTAAAACGAGTAAAATGTCTAGAAAAAAAATCAGCGGCTTGGAACATCTTCCAAAAAAATTCAAGTAACAAAATAACTGCTCGTTGTAAATTCTGTCGGATATAATATATCCCAAATGCTACAAAAATGATGAAACATTTAACAGTGTGCCAACTGTGCCAAAAAAAAAAATTAAAAACTACAAACTTCCAAATACTAATTAATCCTGATAAATGTTTCGTTTTAATAAGGACAATAAGGTACTAGGTATAGTAACTTATTTTATAAGAGTTTATTTTGTATTTAGCTTCAGTATTTATTGAGAATATTTATTTATATCTAATTTTATTTGTATAGAAGTGCAATTTATGAAAATCTGGGTGCAAAGTAGATTGTTGTTTTTTAAACGTACTTAATGGTACCTATTTAATGTAGGCAACTGGTTCATTTTGTATGTCTTTGAAATAAAACATTTCACCAGCCGCGTTTAATTTTTTATCATGTTGATATTTATACAGACATTTTTGCTTTTGATAATTTCTCTTTCTATTATAAATGGGGAATGAAACAATGACTAAACCCCCTTATATTAAAATTTTTCTACTATGAAAAAAAGATACACTTCAGATATTTTCATTAGTTTATTATTAAATTACAATGTATTCGGTATCGATGAAAAGTTTGACACTAGTAGATTACGGATTTAGTTTAAAAAAAGGATGGGAAATTTTCCGAAATGTTCGGAAATTTTCTGAGGAATATTCCCGGAAATTTTCCCAAAAAAAATTAATTCCCAAGAATCTCTGCTATAAATGTATTCTTGACAACATCTCATTTCGCATTAACGTTTCATCAGCTCTCGGATTGCAAGCTTTGTTTGAACGCATTCGACTGAATGCACGCTCGTTGTTTGTTTTCGTTGACTTCCGCTTGCGGCCAACGCTGACTCTGACAACAATCAAATAATAATAGGCATGTCCAGAGAAAAACTGACATGCGTTAATATTAGTTAGAAAGATACATTAGAGCCAACTGCCAATATCTGAAATTTATTTGGAAAATGAAACAATAATCATAACTACGATGGCTCTGAGGGGCCACAACAAATAAGAAAAAAAACTAGAAATTTCTACTTTAAAACTAGAAATTTATACTTTTTGTTTGTTTTTTTATTACCTAATAAAGAAATGGAAGAAAATTTTCAGAAAGGCGATTCGCACGATTTGACAAATGTATACATTATTATGTATAACTTGATGGTTTTATAAACAATATAATTTGATAGACATTCATAAGGAATAATTACAAACCGATCTAAACGATTTTACTGCAATCCGAGAGGCCCCACAAAATGTTAATTTCAATGGTTGACGGAAGAAAATAATTATTAGTGGCCAAAGCCATCATAAAATAGTTAAAGTGAAAGTTCTGCATTTCTATCATACAAATTTTAAAAGATGCTAGACGCACACACCTAAAAATTAATTTTTACAAAGTCAATTAAATAAATAACAATTAATATCAAAGTAAAATAGTTTACGACAAAAGAATAATAATAATTTCAGGCAACAATCATTGTTTCCACAGCGTTTCATTAACCACTAGATTTATTCCGTACGAGACTTAAACTTGTAAAACTGGAGTTTGGTACACCGTGTAGCGGACCAGCCAGACAGCTAGCCGTATGGGGAGCTTTTTGAAAATCGGAGCTTTCGAGTGGGGTAAATTTTATTTTTCCTACGCACTTTCAAAAACATGACATCATATTAACATCGCAATACATGACGACACAACCCCTATAAATACAAAATTTCAGACAAGTTAAGACAATTATACCACTCGACACCAAGGAGCAAGTATCGTGCTACTCAAATTCATTTTTTAAGTAGGTATATCTTTTCACTTTTTGCATTCATACAGACTTGATGTCCCTCCGGGAACGACAAATATTTAATTTAAAACCGGGTGTGAACCCCATTATTAAACACCAACTGATCTAGATCCCTTAGAACAGTCCCTCGTTGACCTTTTCACAGGTCATAGATCTCACACAGGCCCCAGAAGTCGTAAAATAGGCACTAAGAAATTTCTCCACGCACAAGTCTGGGTTATTTTTTGGTATTATCCAAGACACGAAGACGGCGCACAGTGCTGCGAGTATATGTAAATTTGGGACAAAAATCATAACTGTTGAGATGTATGTGGTATTTATATATTTTCAACTTTATATGAGACAGTTTATCATAAAATTTGTTTTAAAATATATTAAATATTAAACCATTTGTCTTAACATAATACAGGGTGTTGTACGAATACTTTAATTTAAAATAAAAATCCAGTGATAAATAAATATGTTTAAAAGAACAAATAGTTGTGGTTTATACCATTCATTTAAATGTGTTTGTATGAGGAATATTGTTAAAAGCAAATATTTTATTCTGATTCATCGCTAGAGCTGGAGGAAATCTGTTCAAAATTATACGAGGCGTCACTCTCCGTTGAAGTATTATTTAAAATGATATAGTCTTTTATGTCACTGAGATCAGTACTACGAGAAGTCGATGTGTTTCTTAATGATGACACATACGGGTCAGAAGTTATTAAAAGTGCTGTCTGTCATTAAATCTTTATTTGTATTCGTTCTTGATAATTTTCTTGTGTGATTCAAACGTTGTTTCCGAACTTCCTTATGCCTGGCCTCTAATGCATCTTCTGATAACTGGCCTATTGGTAAATCAAAATTGTTTACTATATCGGTGCAATGTAAAAGCCTATTTTTTACAGTCTCTGAACTTATATATACTTGGAAAACAGTCTTTGTGTAAAGAATTTACAGTAGAACGCAAACGATTGTATCTTCTTTCGGAGAGATCAAGGTCTAAATATAAACTCAAATCTTGTTCTGGTGATAGAACGTTACAGTCAGTATTTGTAGGCCTATCTAAACGAAAAATGCTCTTCGATTTCTCCGCAGCAAATAAAAGTTAATCATAATTGTAGTTAGCAAGTAAACTTTCTACACGCCTTCTTTTGGGTTTTAAATTGCACTCTTCAAGATTCTTACGTGGACGACCACGACTACGAGTACATTCAGGCACTGCTGTATTCGAGATGTTGTCATTATTAACACTGGTATAACGCCTTAATTGATCCATCATATAGATTTCTTTGTTAAACCAGTTGTCTTTTAAAAGACGTTCACGTTTTCGTTGAGACTTTACCCAAAAGACATTGATTTTTAAACAAAAGAAATGTGCCGCTGTATTAAAATCATTTGTAGCATTTTCTGGAAGAGTTGATGACTCGAAAAACTAAGCTTTTCTGAAATTTTAGCCTGGGCTTCACGTCTGTCACTGGAAATCCAAGTATCCAACAGGTCACCATTTTTAATTGACAACGCGATATCTAATAACAAAAATCGTGATTTGGCGCTCACCTGCGTTCAGTAAATTATATATCAGTAACAAGAGGAAACTTCAAACTATCAAACCATGTTAAATATGAAATAAGCATTTTTAAGCTTTTTGAGAAAATGCATCGTGAATTTTAAAAACGTTATAATTTGTCCCAGTATATAGGCAATTGTCGTAAACCGCTTTCTACTGTTTTAAAAGTTGTATAAGGATTCATACCTTTACAATTACGTGCCATTTCCAAAAACAACAGCCTCTAAACCTGAACGCATACACCATTTTAACTTATTCATACAACTACTGTATCGCAACAGGTCTTAACAGGCAGCATTATTCACGTCAGTAGTGAGGGCGGTTGTGATATACCTACATTGTAATTGGTCGTAATGTCTACATTAACTGTCACTCTTCACTTGCGCCTACTTAGATTTCCTTTATCAAGCAAGTCGAAATTCGAATATTGTCTTATATTCACAGCACTGTGCGGCGTCCACCGCCTATAAAGTGATTTTAAAATATTCACCGCAGAAAACCAGAAGCACTTCTTCGACAGCTTTTATCATCCGTGAATTTTGTCTTGAGGAATCTTCCGTCATCAGATTTTACTGTAAAAATGTACATTGTTTTTTATTTATTAAATTTAAAAAACCACAAGCAGGTGCCTGCGGACGTAGGTTGTCTAAAAATAAAAAATTAAACGTTTATGCAAAAGTACATCATCGTCTGAGATCTCCGAGGACAAACTACAAAGTCTGAGATAGAAACAAGTCCCTCAAGCCAGAACCGCCGAGGTTGAGTTGCTAAAGTCTTACCCAGCTAAAGGCACACATAAATTCTACGGGGTTAAGAATAGGCTACCTTACCTCTTCGTATAATCAAAATCGACCTTGAGAAATTTCCATTCTTACGATCAAATACCAAGGCAACAAAACAAAAATTATTTTCGTGGCAGCAAGTCACGTGGCACCCAACTTAATAGAAAAAATAATAACCCAGCTAGGGAGAAATAAAAAAACAGGCCTTCCAATAAACACAAGCCTTGTCCTAATTTGTGATATAGCTGACTTCAACGTGGGGCTTCCTACTTGAGTAAAAAAGACAATTATAAGAATTCATAACCCATCATTGGCTCCATAACCACCTTGGCGTATTTGTGACAACCAAAATAAGCAAAAAGTTCTTACGGGCATGTTCCCTAAAATGAACCATTTCCAAGATACAGGGTGTGTAAAGTATTGCCAAAAATATATTCTTTGTTTTTCATAAAACTATTGGAGAAAAAATTACAAAACTTGGAATGCAAGCCAAATCCACTGAAATTGCCACTGTTTCTAAATGTTATTATTATCGTATTTATCTCCAATAGTTTCCGAAAAAACAGAAAACCTCTATCTTGGAAACGGTTCATTTCATGTCGATGAGAATTTCTTGCTTATTTTGGCCCATAGTATATCCTATAGAAATTTGGCATGCTATTTTTGAAATACCTTGTATACAACACACATAGAACTGTCTTATTATATGCTTTGGTACCGTTACAAATATTTTAGATGGAATTTTATTAATTATATTTATAATTGTATGTAGGAACAAAACACCATTTTCTACATTTCATACACTTATTCACCAAGGGAAATGTGTTCTGTGCATATTGGGTATTGAGTTATTATAACTAGCGAAGTTAATTAATTTACGTATTATGGGGCATAGATTAATATAAAGCTACATTTAATCTGTTAATTAATTTAATTTTTTTTATAGGTACAGTGATTTTCAAAGCTGTAAATCTATCATTTTCAGCTGAATTCAAAAGTTTGTGGACAGACTTATTAGGAAATATGCAATGCATGGTTGTTTTAATGAGGGTTAACGCGCTTGAATTCACCACGAGAGGTGCTAGTGTACGGAAAGGTCAATGTCACTGAACGTTAATGTTTACTAGGTTTTTTAACGCTAGTATTTAGTAATTTTTATAAAAATTAGCTGAACAACATTTAACACAATGATGGCAGAAGGGGAAAGTAGTAATTTACTTGCTCAGTAGAGAAATTATTGTACTTATCAGAAGTGTATTATGTCATTAAAGTTAAGTTATATCAGATACTATATTAGTCTCTGGTTATATCAAGAATGAGTATGATGAAAATAACGAATGTAAATGATTATGATTATTACTCACGATTTTCTGTAGTAGACTCCTTTGGTAACGCATAATCGTCAGGATTAAAATGTTTCTTACAAACACACGAATGTTTCGAGGGAGTAAAGTTCAACCACTGTTTTAGGCGAGTTTTGTCTCTCGGAAACATAAGTCCGCCTTTTGTTTCCGAACAAAATGGAACTGCACAACATTGAGGCACAATTAACAAGGTTTTTTTATTTGCTGGTGTACAAAATAATTATAATAAAACACTATAAACTTTTCCCGCGCCTAACAATAACTTTTGACACGACCTTACTCGACCAGTGGCGCAAACTGGTGAGCCTGAAAACGTTAGCCCTCATTCACCACAAATGATAATTTAGTTTTAATATCTAACAAAGTTCAAATTTTAAGACCCAATGTTAGCCAAGATTTTGTTCCAGGGGTGTACAACTTAGCTACACTAAAAAGAAAAAAATCGATGTTTTACAACTACTATCTCCCTAAATATGCCACTGTTGCACCCCCCTCCCCTTTAGCCAAATCCTAAATTCGCCACTGCTTTCACCTACTCTAAATGTCAATAATCAAAGATAATTAATAGTGAGGTGAAAAAACTTTCTATAAGGAGCTGAAATAATAATTGTGTTTTACCTGTTCAAAAAAAAATCGTACATTATCGAAAACATTATAGAAATATTTATTACTAATTTTGGTGAAGATAGGGATAGTAACACCGACTAAACTGAATTGTAATTTTATTTTAAAAATAAAATAACATGTAATTAGGAATATTTTATATTGTATACTTTAATCCTTTAATCCCAGTTGTAATTCATTAAACGATCGATGGTTCTCTTGAAATTTTATTTATTTAATTCGGGTTTGTTTGAACTTCCCGCTGGGTTTATGGTCATTGGTCAGTGCTAATAATAGCAGGCATAGCCACTACTATATCTATGAATACACTTTACCTATATTAATTTTAATAAGAGCTTAAGATGCGTTTATCTTATACGTGCTTATACGTAGGAGAGACTGTAGGATGACAGTACAGTAAAATTGATCAATATTTATGTATATGAAATGCATTCAACAGAGGTCAACGATCATGAAATTGGTAAGTATTAAAAACAAATACATGAATAAACCAAATTCATAAAATACAGAAAATATTCGCTGATAAAAAATGCGCAAAAAATATCACAACCCATGAAATCCTAAAAATAACCGTATTTTAATATATTATGACTATTATGAGTTACTTCATTATTTTAGATATAACGTTCATTGAAGGTTTATTTATAATACATGAACATTTGGTTTAAAAAACATTTAATTTATTTTGGAAAAAAATTATGAACAAATTAAAAATTAGAATTACGAAACAAAAAACTATTAAAGATCCATTAATTTATCTGCTATACCAAATAGCGATTCAAATACTAACTGTTTAAAAAAACAAAGCAAATAAATAAAATATGTTTGCTTACCTTAAGTGACATTCTAAATTTATATTTGACCCAGATAGTTCAGGAACCACCGATCATAACAACTCGTTTGCTCTGCCTTTTCGAACACGACTAATACTGAAGAATTCCTCCAAGTCGTCGATTTCCCTGTTGGCGGTGTTACGGTTACGCAACTCGTTCAGGTGAGAGAATAGATGTTTTTTTACGGAATAACCCAATGAATGAGAAACATATTTCACATAGTACTCACGGTATAGTACACAGCTACATTGCAGATTTGTGTTGTGAAAATGCACTGGGTATTGAGCCAAAGCACGAGGCGCGTTATTTTAAATCGATCTTGCGACGCGTCATGCTCCAAAATATTAGATATTTTTCGAAATTCCCTCCAGAATACAGAAAAGTTGAAGAGATGACACAAGATGGCAGTCTCTCAGCGACTTGTGCGCTGTTGTGGAGAGGACCCAAGAGTCCATGCTACGTTGCCAAGGACTATTAGTCTTCGACAAAAAAGCACCAATTGTATTTTCAAAATTTTTAAAGAATCATCTATTAGATTAGATGAGGTGTTCCTCAACTCCTAACAATATATCAAAGATATAGTACATTTGACGAGTGCTACGATGAAATTAGTTTAAACACAAATTTTCCCTGGAGGAACGCAAACTTGCTATGGCAGTCAAATTTAAAAACAGTTTATATAAAATGTTTTCCTTTTGTTGTTAATTATGATATCTTAGACGCAAATAAAAAGCTGTACCTTTGGTGGGGCAGGTGCTCAATAGAACATCTGCAGCTACGTCATTTAACATACGCTAGACACTTTAGCATTTAAAGTAGCAGAAATTACACTATTTGTATTTATAATTTACTGTCAATTTAATAATTTTCATTGAAACAGGGTACGTTTATTGTTTTGTGTAAGCTTTATGTACAGTTGTGGTCAATAAAAAACTGAAATGGTCACGTGACTGATGCAGATGCCGTATAGAATATTAACGTCTGACGTCAAATGTTCAGTTTGGAAAATAAACAATAAACAATATAGTAACCTGGACTTAATCAAACAGTTGCTAATAAGTCATCAAATTTTATTATAGAATATATCGTACTGTAATGTGGCTGACCTATAAGTTTTGTTTTTAAAGGCCACAGATATAAGACTGTTTAAAACTTGCCGTCTGTTTAACAATTTGCATGCAAATTGATTATGTTTATTACTTATACCGTGTGTTATGTTAACAAAGACCGATTAAACAAGCGTGATACAAGTAACAGTGTACCTGTATTGTAGGTGGCTAGTGAGGCACACACTGCGCCTCTGCTTACGTTCGCTGGGTGTGTCTTATTCCATCTTATTTCATCCTAGTTCACAGCTATTGCTCGTATTATATTTTTTTTAACTGGCCACACTTGGTACTCTACATAGGGTTTGTATCATAAATTGAAGATCTCATGTGACTGATGCAGATGCTCTGTTGGTATATTTATTTACTTTTAGTGAAGGTAATGTAAAAATGAAGTACCTGTATTTCGTCCCCTCCATTCATATAGATCAAATCTAGGTTCCATTCTTATATAATTATTGTAATTAATAACAATACATATTATGTATTATTATTACTTACAATAATTGTGTGAAAAGGACGTGTTTTTCTGATGATGTGACATTTGGATTGCATTCATATTTTTTTTAGTATGTTCAGAAATACTTATCAGAAATACTATTATTTAAAATTATTCTTGAAAACCTGGCAACGTTGTGTGGTGGTTTTCCTTTCGTGATTTTATCCTCCATTTTGCTCGTTGTTTGTACTACATAAAGTGAGTTATTTACTTATTTTACAGTGTAATATAAATTTTATTATAAAATTAGATGTTAAACTTGTGATTTTTGTAGGTCTGGAACATGGAAAACGACGCAGGAGACACCGTTGACTTGTACTGCCCAAGGAAATGGTAAGGTTATGTTAAAACACGTGTTTTTAATATTTTTGTATACGTAATTACCTGTTAATAGTTAATTAATAATTATTAGGCATTGAGTTACGATATGTACGACAGGTTTTCAAAACTTTTGTTTTCTAGCTCTGCAAGTAACAGAATCATTCATGCCAAGGATCATGCCTCTATTCAGTTGAGTATTGCAGAAGTTGACCCCCAAACTGGAAGAATGACTGAAAATTCAAAAGTTACGCCCTTTGCGGAGCTATTAGGCGTATGGGGGAATCGGACGATTGCATCGTTAGGTTAACAAAGAAAGATGGAATTCTTGCTAAGTATGTGTAAATTTTTTGGGATTATCATTTGAGAATGTATTATTTCTATATGTACTGTACTTTTCGCAAGTGGTCATTGTCAATAGTTATTTGGGTTTTTCGAGATAAGTTTATACCAATGCTGTTTAAATGTCATTTAAAATATCGTTAATCTTCAAATTTACGCACCGCTACTTTCGAGATTTGTACATAGATATCAATGAGGCAAAATAAAAATCGGTATAAGCAGCAATGCATTTTGATTAAGTTGTGGGAATGCAATGCAGTTTCTTGTAAATATTGAAGTGTTTAAAGTTTGATTGAGCCTTTCTAAACTAAATGCCGGGACAAATAATTATATTGTGAAATAAAGGGTTCTAAATTATACTACAGTAATTATATGATATTACTATTATTTAAATTGTAATAAGGACTGCAAATTTTTAATTATTTTTTTTAATATAGCAGAGCGTTGATTGAAACTTATGTATTGGTGATATTTTTACATGAATATGAATGAGCAATATGTTAAAAAATGTTAATGTGTGTCCTGAACAGGAAGTCCAGGGAACTCCCGCTCTAATTTTGATCTAATTGTTAAATATGAGTGAAATACAAAGAGGAAATTACATTTACTTCCTGTTTTCAGAAGAGTTGGTCCAAATAATATTTAGCAGTAAATGCAACATAACGTATACCAAAAGATCCATAAGCAAGTAAAGTCCTCATATTATAAATGTCGGTGCTAAATATTGTGAAGTTAGATTACCGAGTACTGTTTAAAAAAAAACAACTAAAAACTTTTAGGTTAACATTAACTATTTTAATTTACTTGTGTATGTTCTTAAACTAATATATTATAGTTAACTTGTTTTTAGGTACACTGCCTCTGGTGATTTTAATATAGTTGCAGTGTTTTGAAAATATTTAGTTTTCTTGTTGAACTGCCGAAAATTAATTTTTTACTCAAGGCGACATTTTCATCAAGAGGCCATCTCCCTAAACCTTTTCAATTCATAATAACTAAAAACAAATACCTTGTTTTGAGTCATATAGATGTATTAGATGAAATTACAAGAATTTATTTTTGTGTTAGAAATACGAATTCAAATGATTTTTATTTAGTGTCGCTTTTATGGAAGATCCGTTTTCAAACAAAAAAGTGGACATCAGTGTTGCTTGTAATTTTTTGGTTGCCTACTAAATCTACGAGATTTAAAAGAGGTAATTGTTTTTCATTTTTGGTTATCGTGAATAGAAAAATTTAAGAGCAATTTACATGTGTTTAATACCTGATGAAAACACTGTCTTAAGAGCCATTCTCAGCCATAAATGCATAATTTTAAAAAATTGTATTCTTCAAAGATAAAAATTATAAAAATAATAATGGTTCAATTTAAAATTACACTTGTTTATTTATATTCCTTCCCTTGAACTATAAAATTTTTTGTAATTTTTAAGGGTAAAAATGAATACAGTTTTTAATTGATTGATTTGAAGATTGATTTTATTGTTTTCATAAATTTTATATTTTACCGCTTCTTTCTTTTGTTACAGGAATTTCTAAATGATTTATTTGTTCCCAAATGAAGATACACACAAAATGTTCTGTATTAAACTTGTGATTAAATAAATCTTTATTAAACCTTTTTTTTAGCTTAAAAAAACATTTTTTTTTATTTATATCTCACTGTCCTTCCTTCCTATAAAAAGTAAAAAGTAATTCTGGATTTTAATATTTATGTATGTATGTACAATAGGTAAAATTATGATTTAGTGAAAGGAATTAATTAAAAGGAATAATATGCATATCAATCAAGTGTTGACCTCTTTCAACGTTTTGTGGTAACTAGATTTAAAACAAAACGGGCAAACAGTTGCCAAATAAGGTGTTGAAAATTTAAGATGGCTGAATGTAGTGGTAGTGTAGTGTCAAATAACATAAATATACAAAAACAATCAAGTGCAGTGCAAAGTACGGACTCGGCAGAGAAAAACAAGACTGAAAAAGGTACGTTTCTTGTATTCTAACCTTTTAAATATTGTATTATAGTCGAGGTTTACCCTATGTGACAGATGGTATTTTATGATATTTAAAACGGCTAAAAACCACACTCTTACTTATCTGAATGAATGCAAGGAACATTTAAATTAAACTTTAATATCATTCGTTTTCGTTCTAATCCATATCGATTTTTAGACCATTGTATTTTATGGTAAAATGGCATTAGATAATGTAGGTTATGATTCAAACATGAGTCATAACTTGTTTGACAATGGCATTTTGCGAAATATTTAGTAATATTCGAGTATGATAGGCCCATTTCCTGGTAGAGAATGTTAGTATATGAATAAACATAAAAAAAGTTCGATTCCTTTTGCACATTACATTTAGTTTTGTTCAGAATCAACAGGCTGTTATGCCTAGAGTGCGCTGGCAATTGTTTTAAATCAAGCGCGAAACTACGAACATGTTGTGAAGTGATATCAACAAGAAATTTTATTTCAGTTATGGAGCCCATATTACTTGAAGATTTTAGATATAATGAGGAACCGAAGGAGTCTATTAAATCTGTTCCACTTTTTTAGAAAAAAACAAGATATCTCCCATCAGAAACGATATCTTAGTTGGTCTTGTTTACATTTTGATGCTTGAATCTGGTTTTGTGCCTATAGAACAGAAAGACAGCTGTGATGATTACAGCTTTAATTATCAAAGAGTGCTTAAATTCTCCAAAGCTAGGTTACTAAAAAACTGGAAAAGAGACAAGTTGTATTGTTTTTCGTTTGTTTTGGCACCTTTTTAAGAAATTTACGAATGCAAATTGGCTTGTATTTTGGCAGCTGATGATTTATTAATAAATTACGTGGTAAAAGGGGTTGAGGATGGCAATTTTAATATACTTCTGGACCCATTAACATATTTTTTAAGTTCAAATAGTCAAATAGCTAGCCATACTACAAAATTTAAATCATCTATCTAGAACCGTAAAAATGCAGTGTGTTATCCGGCTAAGCAGATAATTTTAACAAATAATAACATAGTTGTCAGTTGTTTCGATCAGCTGCTTCCTGAGATAGTGTTATTGATAATGAGTTATTTAAAAATTCAGGATTTAATTCATATGGGGCAGGTTAACAGTTTTTTGTATGAATTAATGAAGACACCAAAAGCTTTGGATTGTTGCTTAAAAGTTGATTTTAAGTTAAAATATGATATGCATAGTTATGAGGAGCTGAAAGCTTTTTTACAAAAGATACTTTGAAATAAATCTCCGAGTTAGACGTAGGATATGGTAAAATTATTTCTACTCTCACTTTTGTGATACTTAATAATATAATAATTTAAGAAGAAATAAGAAACAAAGAAAGTTTTATACATGTTTTATAATTAATAAGTTATAAGCTAGGTTTAGGCGCAGGATATGTGTAGCAAATCAATATAATAAAGTGTTCTAAACAGAATGACAGTTTATTTATTATTTCATCTTGAATTTGCGAAAAAAAATGTTTTTCTTAAAATGTTTTCTTAACCGCCTCTCAAATAACTATAGTATCCCCCTAAAATTCTAGGATTTTGTGTTACATAAAGAGAGACGAGGCTCCTACGGTTTATTGTGGAGTCTGAACCACATGTAGGGCATTAAAAATTCCCCTCTTTCCATCTCAGTCCGAAACAAATTAGAAATAAAATTTCTACGTTGCTTTCCCCCACTCATCTATTATGCCGATGTCAATAAAAATTCAAATATTAATAGACACCATTGGAGATCAGATTTTCAAATATTAGTGCTAGTAAGATATTGCAGATTTTTTACTCCTGCTTTTTGTATTTCATTTTCTTTTTACTTTCAAGAATTTTTTATTAATGTATAGGTATTTTATCCAGAAAAGGTAGCAGTCAGCCGCTTGTAATTATGCCTACAATCATATTTGACTAATAACGTTTTGTTGCTGTGACACTTAAGTATTGTTTTAACTATTATTTTTCAAATATCTTGATCATTTCATTGACATATATATCAGGTAGTATCATAAAATATTGAATTAAATTTAAGAAAAATACCTATAAGAATTTTAACAGACTTCTATGTCGGGGTTAAAATTTTTTTGTGTTTATTTAGATCATAAAAAAAAATTAAAAACCAATGCATTAGGTTGATCAGCAGTATTTTGGTTATGATTAATGATAAATGTAACAAATTTTGTATCATAAGATTCATAATGAATACGCCTGCCTATGTGAACATGGAAAAATAGATACAGTATAGTATTTAAAATAAAAGTTGATACTACCGTTCTAACCAGTATTACCTTATTTAATAGGAATTTTTTTTCAAAATTTAAATTATGGAAAGAAAAGTGAAATTTCAAGTTTCATGTTCGCTTACATGTTAGGTGACACATTGTGTAGGATACAGGGTGGGAAAAAAATAATTGAAAAATGACTGCTACTTTGTAAATATTGCCTATCTAAAAAAAAAAATCTGAAGCGTATATTTGTGTGACCTTGATTTTTTCAAGGTTTGATATGACCATTTTTTTTCGTTATTTTTTTAATAGCAAGCTGTATTTTCTTGACATTATTAAAATAAGTTTTTTTTCGTTTTTACGGATCACTAAATAGGTATTTTGTATTATTAGGTATATTGGAAAATTTTTGGGAACAATCAATTTAAAATTTATTAACCAAAATATTTTATAAGCGATTTAAATAAAATTGTTCTAAAAAATGTTTATTTATATTTTCATGTTTGAAATAGTAAATCCTAATATACAAAAAATTTAAGTAGTTACATAACATGGAACAAATATTTAAAGGAAATATATTCCAGGCAATAATATTGTCAACATTACTGACATCAATATTTGTATTGATGAATAGTATAACCAGGCCCTACACAAATGGTTTATGTTTATAAAAAAAAAAGTTTAATCGTGCCGCACACACACTACTCGATAAGTTTTAAACAAAACTATACTAATCCCAAAATACAACAGAACCAAACCAAATTATATAGATTATCTTGGTCCAATTTATTAAAATAAATTACCAGCCGATATAAAAATTATTAATTATCAAATAAAAAAAAAGTAAAAATTTACATAATGAATATGCACATGTTTTTCTTTATTAATGTGTCATTTATATATATTTACTATTTATTTTTATGTACCTACAGGGTGGACAAATTTCGATGTTTGTATACAGTAACCTGGTAACTGTAAGAGATGCAAAAAAATGGAAGACGCAAGATTTTTAGACATTCACTATCTTTTGTTTTTGAGTTATAAACAAAAGTTTGATTTTTCGACTTTTAACCACGTCAATATCTTGGTTGTTTGTAAAGTTATGAAAAAACAACTTTTACATTATTCAGGCACTTTTTTCTGTATAATACAGTGGCGTCAAGAAAATTTAAAAAGTATGTGCAATTTTGAGTTGTGGCACAAAGTTGTATTTTTTTAAATGGGAATTATAGTTGGCTATGGTTTAGTTAAAAAGGAAATTTTTTTCTCTTTTAAACTATATATCATATGTGGGGTCACTTGATGTGTAAGTATTTGATAGGGAAAATAATCTTTTAGTGGATTACAATTTGCGTTTTCTTATATTTATTCTAAGTAGGCGTGTGTCATCTATGACAGTGTTTATCCATTTGTCGGTAAATTGCATATTAATAATTTTGTTGATGTCTTACGGAAATTACGAGAAGTATATGCTAGAATGCTTTATTCAAAGTAATAACGATTGTGATATTGCATTCGAAATATATTTCAATCGCGATCCAGAAAGAAGATAATCTAATAATGCTATTTTTAAGAGGTTAAAAGAAAATCTCATTAATTGTGGTGCCCTAAGACCAAAAATCAGGTATTTATATCTAATTTTATAATACATTACAATTACAAAATAAAAAATTCAAATTAAAGTAATGTTCAAACTGATGTGCATTATGTTCGATACTTAAATTACACCTCTTCATAACGCTCTCAACTGCATTATAAATATGAAGATTTGAAATGGGAATTCACAATATCTATAAAATTTAATCTGAGTTCATTTATGTCGCTACTGGTTTTCTTTGTTTAATTTGTCTTTAATGTAGCCCAAGAGAAAAATCCAGTGGCGTTAAGTCAGGTGATCGTGGTAGCCACCTCACTGGTCCGTTACTTCCCATCTAGTTATTTCCAAATTCAGTATTTAATTATTCTGAAACTGTCCCGATATTATGAGGTGGTGCACCATCTTGGAAGAACTGATTTCTTTCCTCAATTAAGGCTAGGTTGTCCATAAATTCCTCAATAATTTTCTGGTTTAAGATTTCGTAATACCGTTGGTCATTAAGATTTAATTTAAGTCATTCTTTATAAAAAAATTTGCTCGCTGAAAAAATACGATTGTCGATGAAAAAAAAAAATAATAAAATTTATACAGGGTGTCCAAAAATTTAAAAATTTTATACAAGAGAAGTACCCTTATTATATATTTTTTAGCAAAATGCTATTCAAGAAAATTGTTTCAAATCTTCACATCTTCTAAGATAATAACATAACAGAAATAAATTATTACAGTGTCAAGCAAAACGTCATTGTCAGTAACTTTTAAAGATTTTGTCAGTTTACAATGTTAACAACGGAGCAAAGAATACATTTAATCCAATGTTATGGTGACGAAGATTGTTCACACAGATACGTTATTGGAAAATTTCATGAAAGGTTCCCCAATGTCAAGTAACCAAATGGGCGGTCTACAAGTTGGTCAGGTTTCGTGAAACGGATCCGTATTAGACTTAAAAAAAGTAAAGAATTCTACAATGAAGATGTGCATTTGCGTGTTTTCAAAATAACCAATGCTCGACGTCTTGAAATCCCAGAATCAGCTTTAATTTGACGACTTGAAGTTGAAGAATTTTGCTACCGCCATTCCAATTACAGTTATAGAAGTTTCTTCAGCACCTTTAATGTTGTACTTTTTTGGTCTTGGCATGTTGAAGGACCCACAATTAATGAGATTTTCTTTTAACCTCTTAAAAATAGCTTTATTAGGTTGTCTTT
>JANEYF010001226.1:1492500-1700902 GCA_029963845.1 Rhamnusium bicolor | reverse complement strand
TATATATATATATATGTATATATATATATATATATATATATATATATATATATATATATATATATATACATATATATATATATATATATATATATATATATATATATATATATATATATATATATATATATATATATATATATATATATATATATATATATATATATATATATATATATATATATATATATATATATATATATATACCATATATATATATATATATATATATATATATATATATGTACATACATATATATATATATATATATATATATATATATATATATACTATATATATATATATACATATATATATATATATATATATATATATATATATATATATATATATATATATATATATATATATATATATATATAATATTACACAGCAAATTCAGGGCCACTGCGTAATTCGTAGACGAAAATTCAAGGGAGCTTATTACCTGCACTGCACTGCCTCTAACGACGCCTAAGATAGTGAAATTTTTTGTATATTTGATATAGAGCTGTTCGTATGATTTAAAGAAATAAGGGTGTCTATGAATTCGAGTCAATTTTCATATTGGCCGTCAAATTGGCAACTGAATTGTTTGTAATTTAATAGAATTTAGAACATCGTTATGCTTTAAGTTATCGTCACGAGGTGATTGATTTAAAATGTTCTTATTACTTATATCAGATAGTATTTTTCTTTTTGCTTTAGTTACAATTCCATAATAATAATGATCAAATTCTTCCCGCCTCTATAAGAAGTTCTTCCGCATATATGGTAAGACATTCTAAATCTGTCAAATTCGCTACAAATACTAGCTGATTTTTTGAACACGATGTTCAAATTTTATTATATCTACCTCGTTTACAGAATTCTGCTCAAGTTTGTCTTCTATTATGTTGACATAATTTGAGAAATGCGTCAATTTGGCTTTACTGAGCCTCGTTTTCTAATTAATAATTTTCTTTCCTTTTCTACTTCTGTCATTTTGACACAATGTGGGATATTAATACTAATTTCTTTATAATAAAACTTGTGCAAACAAAAATGTAATAATAAATAGGATTGCCACAGACAAGAAATATAAAGGATACTTCTCAGTCTATCCAGATGGCGATCAAAATGCTGAGGTTACTTGATACTGGCTTAGAGGATCTGCTCTTTCAGAAGTGATTGATCTATTTACACTACCTATTTGCACTTGCAGCCTAAACGAAGAATAATGGGATCTTCAATGGCTTCTTACTTTATCCGGTTATGAATGAACCATAAAATGTTAATCATTATTGCTTCGTTAATGGACTGTATATCTATATTCTCTGGGTTTAACTTTAAAAATGCAATTTTTATTTCAACTGTCAATCTGAGTTACAACAAACTGAAAATTACAATCAGCATAATAAAAATCTTTTGATAAGATACTTGATATCAATTTTGAAGATATAAATTCTAACTAACAGATAATTCAAAAAAAGGAGTACTTTGAAATTATTGTTAAGCAAATACTTTAATAGTCAGTTCGAATGTTATCAAAATTATTTAATATTTGGAAATGTAAAAAAATCTAAGCACGTAACCAATCACAAATCAATAACATTGATATAGAGTTTTAAATTCATATTTCTTGTTCATTCGGCGAAATGTGTTGCCGATAAAACTGAAAAAACTATCATAATATCATTATTACAAAGATGAAGAGGATATTATGAAAATACGAATGATTTATTGCTGCAGTAAAACGTCAATAATCTCAATAATATTTTGGAAGGTCTTTTCAAATTTCGTTTAGTTAAAATTAATTCATGTTTTAAATCTACCCTCAAACTATTTTCAGCAAAATAATGGTTAGTTACATAGGTATCAGTGTAATATTGAAGACTATTTAACTCATACAATTTTATTTATGTCGATTAAACTTAGATAATGTTATATTGATATTTTGGAAATTTATGTAATATAAAATCATAACTGAATGAAAAAGACATAGAAGTTAAAATGTATTTTACGTTGATTTTTTTACAAAATATTGTTTTATCACAGAGTTTTTCAGATGTTGAGTATAAGGCTGAATTATTTAGTACACAACATGAATATTTAAATTGAGTTGAGAGTAAAATTTTAAGAAAGTAATAAAATACAAAAAGGTAACTTATAACAACGAAATAATTTAGAACAGACTAAAAAGTGAATTATATTATTAAATCGGTATTTTTTAATTCATTAATTCACTGAATAATCGAAAAATGGTAACATAAATACCCTATTTCCTAAATTTTTTTTTAAATCACATTTTCCATCAGCATATTTCCACTACCAACCCAGTTATCATCGCAACGTCTGGAAAATGGTCGTCAGTGTTTTTGTAAGCAATGGCACCCCTAAACTAGACATTTTGTCGAACCTCTACATTGTCGTATCATCAAGCTTGAACGTATTCTAGTGAGCTTGTATCATGTATCATTTTCCATAAACATACCCATTATGAATAGAAGCCACTTGAAATTACCAAACAAGAGTAATCTAGCGAAGTACATCATCAGTCTAACTCAATATTATTTAGGCAACACCTACTTCATCAACAATCAGCTCTTCAAGAAAAATCAAAGGAGCATCAATTGGTTCACTTTTACTCCACTTTTTATGCATGAGTTAGAAATGCAAGATCTATAATCGGCGTAACTAAAACCAAAACTTTGGCTAAAGTACGTCGATGACACATACATTCATAATTTGAACCTATGGAAGAGAGTATCTAGATGGTTTCCCTAAACCACCTGAATAACAGTCATGGCAAAACTAATTTGATGAAGGAGATAGAAACAGATGAACAGCTCCCATTCCTCGACGTATTACCAAAGAAGACTTCGAGAAACTAGTAGCAAATCTTATCTGCCGTACCTAAAAAGAACAACAGACAGGATAAGCAAAATTTTAGGTATACAATGTGCAAAACCGACAAGAAAATCAGCACTGTTCTCTGGAATTCAACGATCAAACTAAAAGTCAAGAAATATATGAACTGCCATGCTGTGACTGCAAGATTAACTTCGTCAACACTAAAATACTAGCCAATATTGAACATTACAGTCAAGAATCACCGAAGAAGCTACATAGATAGAAAGATAAGACACAGAGGAAATTTATGGAAATGAACTCAAGCAGATTGACATGACACCGAGAACACGCGACATTATTCACATTGATTTTGAATCCACAAGCAGATTTTTGCATTACACATAAGATATACAGAATATTTAAAGAAAAATATATTATTTTACTGGAACATCCTGTATATTTTTATACATTTAAATATTCTTAGTTTCCATCATATACATACATACATACATACATACATGTTCATATATATCTTTTTTTACTTGCTTGCATTATTTATAATTATCTACACTATCGTCTTATTTCTCATCTATTATACTTGATGTAACGTAATCCCAGATATATCAAAAAAATAAAAAATAAAAATTGTAACATCATAAACACTCACAGACAAGTTTTTCTCTAAAACTTAAGTGGGGGCTTAACTAAATATTTATTATCATGAACTCTCCTCTAAGAAAACAATGTACAAGCATAAATTGTAAACAAACAGATGAAATAAATATTATTATTATTATATATATATATATATATATATATATATATATATATATATATATATAATATATATATATACATATATATATATACATATATATATATATATATATATATATATATATATATATATATATATATATATATATACATATATACATACATATATATATATATATATATATATATATATATATATATATATATATATATATATATATATATATATATATATATATATATATATATATATATAATATAAATATACATATATGTATCACCAGGAACTGCATCGATCGATATAGTGAAAAGAATGCACCAAAAAATTTTTGAAAATTTAGGGGAATTACTAATGGCAGTGTGGTCAATCCATCTAAAATAATTACAAGCATATGGCACTTCCTGTTACGGAAAGTCATACCAACTTGCTTATTTTAAATAGAATACCCTATATTTAAGGGTTTTCGAAAAGAACATAAAATTATGAGTCAAAAACATATCCTATGCCTAAACTCAGCCGTTTCAGAGATATTTGACATTTTAAAAATTTTGACAGGTGTAATGGTTTACAATAAACTTTAGAACTTTCTTCGTATTCTTTCTCTACAAAAAAAGTGCGAACATGTTGAGAACTGCTGGAATCGAAGTTGAATGACCAGTATCTCAACACACACATCACATTTCACAATCACTGTTCAATGTTGCCACATCCTTCGTCAACACAAAAAGAGAATCTTGTTGTTGTAAAACGTGGAATGAACTCTTTGCACATGAAAACGGGTACAGTTAATTTCCCCGCAGGGTGCTCCATAAAATCCGACTCGATGTACATATAATCACGCGTACTTAAAGTTAGATTGTTGCATCTACCAAAATTAAAATGTTCTCCTCAGCGTTCAAATTACACAAAGGCCTAGGACCTCTATCACGTTCTTAATGGAGCCGTAAGTCAGAAACATTGCTTGCTCATTGTACAAGGGGTACAATTCATGCGGCAATTGGTGCACCTCTATTTGGAAAACGTTGTACATACAGACGTTGAGTAGTCACAGGAAATTAACGACATATTTAGTGTAAATTAACATCGACTAGTTCATTAATATATGATTATTACTCCAATATTAATGAAAAAACACTGTAACATTAACCGAACGGAGAATATATACAAGCCCTCTTTTAAATAATAACTCTACAGCGGTGACGATCGCCATTTCATGTGCGCAGAAGCGCACATGAAGTTAAAAGTTATAGCAACACAAAATACACATATTTGTAACACTGGTTGTCCACATCCCAGGATGAAGTATAAAACAGTTACAAAATAATAATTTGTGTGTTATATTCATAATGTATAGCTAAAGTAAATTGATATACAACGGTAATTATTAACTGTGTCAGAGTTTAGGGCTATTAGTTAAAAACCCCAATATCAAATTAATGGGCAATTTTACAAAATGAGTAAGATAAATGTACATAATTAGTTTCATAATGATATGCTGAGTACATAATACGGTCGAACTTCTCTGTAACTCAAATATATTTCTGTGCTCTTGACATATAATTCATTTTAGATATATTTTCTCTGATTAAAATTTTCTCTAATACGGGGATTTAGGAGGTTTGGGTTATAGAAATTTGACAGTACACACTCACTGATGCAAATTTACTAAATTTTTTTTCTTATTGCATCCATCACTTTGAGGAATTGTTGTATACTTCTTAGCTAAATTATGCAATCCAATTTTACAATAACAATTAATTGTTGCTTTTAAAAACTAAAATTATGTTTATGATTGGGATATATCTTCGGTCTTGTTAAAACCTGCACGCAGGACTAAACCTAAAAAAAATAATGATTACATAATTTACGATTACAATAATTCAACTATTTTTTATGGAATACAATTCAGTCGTAAATATGACTAATAATTTCATTTCTTTATACTAACAGAAACGCGACTGGGTCTCGTCTAATTTGACGAGATGTATCTAAAATAAATACTTACGAATAACTGTGCTGTGCTCCAACTAAAAAGAGGACGATTGTGTCGTTAGTAACGTCGTCAGTAACAGCTGACACTTGTAGATTTATATTTCGTTTGTTCACTTGTAAATGCAACAAATATTTTGGCACACATGAATTTCTGTCACAGTTTGCAAATTTTGCACTGCATCAGCTCTCAGGAAAACTTTCTGTCCAAGTTTTATAAAATCACCTTCTTTGAAGGGTTTAAAGCAAATAAATTTATTCTCTGACCACTACCTGGGCTCGCCTTTCCCAAGAAATTTCAATCACTTCTCCAATATCTCTCCTTTAGGAAATCTAAAACACATAATTTGTAGAATTGAAAAATTTAACAGATCAAAACTAACTTGTCTATGAAAAGTGATCCCTTTAGACTTAAAACGTTTTATGTTAGAACATCCCTCCACTGCACAAATGCTTCTTGCGAAAGTACAAAATACAATGTGCACTTAATAAAGAAATGTATTATTTGCACTATACAACATATTAAAATATCCTATCGTAGTCAGAGAAAGTCGCAAAAGATTCATATAATGAGAGAAATCGCACTATAACTACAGAAAACCAAACAATAACCATTAAATGATTGAATGACATTTCTAGCTCAAAATGGCGTCGCCAGTGGTGTCACCAGATTTTCGATGCGCAAACGTCCAATCTTCCTAAACGTATAGTGTAGAGACTCAGGGACAGACTGGTCCGGCCAGCAGATCGCAATTACCGACGGGGACAAACACTTCTGGCGGGTTAAACTGCAAATTGAAACAATGTATTTTTCCTTTTCCTTTGTAGGAAATTATTTTCCATTAACAGAGTCAAAAATATTTATCTGGCCCCCGGACGCCAGCTAGTACAAATGGTTTACTCTTTACTAGCGTAACCAGCAATTCGTAAGAAGCTGAAAGATGTAAAATCGGCACTAGTAGCGCCATGCATCCCATATTAACGAGGTTACTAGTCGCTCGCTTCTCAGTTCTGTAAGTAAATTAAACCCCACCTCCCCAGACGTTCTATACATTGTGCAATTTTTTATCAATGCAATAACTATTGGTCACTTTTGACCTGCTGATGTGTAAGGTATCATGCGGATTCGGCTCGTCTCTCTCAGTCCTGTCAGTGAGTGGTGTGTTAGATGATTGTGTGTATTAATATTTATTTATGTGCCAAGGAAGTAAAGTGAGTGTTTTAGTCCCCGCATTCATGCTAGGGACTAAAACACACTTTACTCCTGAAGTACATACAACATTGTTCCTCGTGTGGGCACTATTTTTATTTAAAAAAAAAATGAAATGTAAAAACTAACGAATAGTAATTGGCCACAAAGCTTTTTAGGTATTCTTGTCCTGAAGTTGGTTGAAACCATTGACGTGCGTTTCATCAACCAAGTTGACATCACCTGGAAATGATTAAAACTGTTTTAACACCATATAATGTCCGAACGTTATTTGTGGCATTCTCTAGATTTTTCTTCCTCTTCTTTTTTGGAATCTACTACCACATGAATAATTCTTCGTTACACAAAAATTATAGTTAGTTACCCAGTATGCTACTGAAAAAATAAACCTCGGCGCTTGTGACTTTATGTCGAAAGATTAGTCAGACGGTGTTTTTTGACAACTAATATGAGACACAAAAATAATAATATAATTCCCTAACGTTTCGAAAAGGGAGTCTGTTTTCTTTTTCAAAGTTATTTATCTTTTTTTTAGAATGTCAAGTTTCACGCTTTATTTTTTCAATAACATACTGGGTAACTAACTACATTTTTTGGAAGAATTATTCATATGGTAATAAGTCCCAAAAAAGAAAAAGATAAACCACATACTCCACTCGACACTCGTTTCGCCGTCCAAGCTGGCATCATCTGGAGATGCTTAAAATAGTTTTAATCCTCTTCAGATGAGTGCAGTATATAGTGTTTTAGTGTTTCGTGTTTCATGGGAAACTACGTCAGCATTAAGTACTGCAATTGTCTATTTGACATTATTTTTTATTTATTTCTGTTTGACATTTACATTGCTTAATATTACTAATTACCAAATATTTCGAACTGTGAAAATTCCCTATTAATATTAATTTTGATTTGAAATAAGTTATATTTTGTGTTTTATGTTTGTTTTGAATTTTCATTCCAAAGGCCGCAAATCAAACTCAAAAATACGACCTCAAAATTTAAGAGCAAATGTCCAGCTTCTAAAAAATTAGAGGGTGCAACTTATTTTGAACATTACTGTACATAACAGTATCACCGGATTGCTGCCTGGAAAGGAAAAACTTATTACACATTATTTTTTTAACTTCCTACTTTTGCACCCCTAAAAAATTATATTATGAGGTACACAAAAATGACGAAAACCTAAAAAGGTTTAGTAAGAATTATTTTCATTCTTACCTTTAGAGGAAAATACCAAATAAAAAATTTTTTAGGATTAAAAAGTTATCTCGGAAATGATAATTGAGCTGGATAATCGATTATTATTTTTTTTTTAAATAATCGGTCTTATTCAGAAGTAAAATTCTTACCTTTAAATATTATAGGTATTGTCAAACTGACAGTTGTTAGTGATATGTATTATTGTTTTATGGCGTAATTAATTAAATTATCACCTTTTTTGTTAATTTAAAAAATAAGCTGAAATATTAAAAAACTATTAAATTTAAAAATTTGCCGGTCAATTTTCATATTTGGGTTAACTCATTAATTCTATTTTTATTTCTTATTATCCTCTAGAGTGAAAAAAGAGGATAGTTCTCTCTTATCATATTTTCAAGTTTTCATAATTTCTGTGTACCCTGTATATCGGACATCAAATGTCTCTATGATAATCTCATTTTTAAGGCAAGTGAAACTTATATATATATATATATATATATATATATATATATATATATATATATATATATATATATATATATATATATATATATATATATATATATATATATATATATATATATATATATATATATATATATATATATATATATATATATATATATATATATATATATATATATATATATATATATATATATTTTTATATGAAATAAAGATAACTAGGGGAATCCAAACATATAGGGTGTTACATACCCTGAATATTTTACGTTCAAAGCTTAATTTAACTGTGAATTCTATCCAAATCTACATAAGAAAATATAATGGCAGTAAACTTAGCAATATTTAAAAATCTTAAAATACAAAAAGTAGTGAGGTTTATAATCAGTAAAACTAACACTATATATAATAATTGTCATTTATAAACATGACCAAAATATCAATTTCCTCTCATAAAAATGCGGAGCCATTAAACTAAACTGAAACAGTTTTACTTAGCGAGACAAGTTATTCTGTTTGTATGGGAGATTGTATAATAAAGCTAGTGAGATTCCAGTAAACACCATTATCTATTAAGTTAACCGTTTTATTAGCAAAAAGCCGGGAATTTCGAGGATGTTTGTTTACTAGTGGTAGTCGTATTAGCATATTACTTGACGAAACTTGAGTCAAGAAATGATGAATTAATAATATTATGTAAATGTGGACGCTGGATTTCATTTAGCAAATTGTAATTTAGAAAAATATGAAGTATGTATTTACGTTTTTCTTTATTGAAAGTTGCTGCCTCGGTGGAGTAGTTGTCTAGAGCACGCGATGGTAAGTGTGACTAGATAATCTCTCCTTCGTTCTGCGGGTTCATATCCCGCCGCCGGCAATGTCGGTGGAAATGTTTGTATGTCCACATTTTTTCATAAGTTTAACCATCGCTCATGCAGCTTTGGCTTTGGATTCGGGGGTTGTCTAATTTCTGTGGTGTTTTTATATATTTTTATCGAGGTTTTTTATATGTTATCTAGTAGTTCTTTATAGCTTTCTAGGAATATTGTCTATATATTAAGTATTTGTTTGTCGCCCTGTAATGTGTTGTTCCAATTTCATTGTGTATTAAACCACTGTCAAACATTTAATTCCTTCCATTATTAATTAGAGTTGGTACTGAACGGGAATTTTTAAAGAATTGGTTTAATTGGTGTGGCTTCGTGCTCGAGTGGTAAGGACACTTATCTCTCAACCTGAAGTACCGAGTTAGAGGAGCGAGGATTTTTTCTAAATCAGAAATTAATCCTACCATACTCGGACATTGGGTATATGTCAATTGTTTCTAAATGTGTAGCACTCTTCCGCACAAGGTACCTTAAAGTACCTTGGGGGATACAGGGGGCTGTATTGTATGTTTAATTTTAATTTGATTTAATTTAAAAATAGTTCAGGTTCTGACCGAAAACCTGTTTTTTTAAACCTGTTTACCTATTCACCTGTTCTTCCATAACATACCCGTTCATTAAACGCTAGCAGTAAAGTTACAGTTACAGTTACATGCTGTTCTCACGACATCTACTCTTTTCAACGTTCCGTTTTATTTATGTTATGTATAATTAACAGCATTTTCAGCCTAGTACAATTGTACTAGATCTAGTACATTTTGTGCGATCATCCCTCGTCACCATAAAACTTTAAATCGGTCTTTAAATTTTTTTATTGATGAGAGCGATAAATAAAGACACATGATTCATCTTAAATACCATACGGATTTAATATGAACAATTTTAGTTCATTCTAAAGAACAGGTTTATTAAACAGGCGGCTAATACCTGTTGAAAAGAACTGGGTTAGTTCTTTCAGTATCATCTCTATGAAACTTTGACACCTTTTCTTGATTTTTCAGCGACAGATGTTTTTAGTTTCGCATATGTTCACTAAGTTTGGTGTTAGATTTTGTTGAGGCACTGTTGGTTAAACCACATATTTTGTGATGCAAAACATTGTTTTGAGAAATAATTTGTAGCATAGTTTCATCTGAGTTGTTTGACAGACTGATTTGAAACAGTTGATTGAAGATGACACTATTTTGTGAAAATCAATTTTGATATTAATTACACACGCTTTGACTTGTGAAACTTTCCAATCATGCAAAAATATGACAATTTACTCACTCATTGTATAATGATGACCTGTATAATGTAATTAAATTTCGTATTTAAATAGATAAAGAAAAAATAAATGCACATTTGGCTAGACTACACAGCTGCTGCTATATCATAGAAGTCACTGATTGGCTGCTAATTTTATAGCTTACAAGAATGTTTAAAAAAGTAAAGAAACCCCACGTGATTTCTGTCACGAATACTTGAAATATTAGTTAAATCAAACTATTATCAGGAAGGAATGAATATTCATAAGTAGAACTGGAGATAAATAAAAAATTGAAAGAGACAAGACTAAATTATTGCAGTGTCTAATTTTTTTCTGTTTAACCTAATTTGCATCTCCAAATAGTAATCGATATCCCAATGTAATATATTATATTTGGGACACAGTGTATACAGTTGAAAACATATTTCAATATATCATCCGAGATGCGACTAAGAGAAAACTTGAGGTTCCAGGGTGAGGAATACTTGAGTGATATGACGAATGTTTCACTAAATAAATATTTAATAGAAACTCACTTCTAAGCATCCATTATCTTAATACATTGAAAGCATACTTTCTTCTTTGGAAGTACACATTTTTCAAAAACACACTCAATGTTGAACATTCTAATGGATTTAAAGAAGAGAGCCTTGTATGAACAGATAACATATTGGGTAAAGTCAAACAATTTTATAAATTTTAAATAAAATTTATGACGTTGGTTTGTGTCAATTGGTAACCTGAAACTTTTATTTATTGCGCCACTAAATGTAAATAAAAAAATGGGATTTTACAAATTGTGATTTGCAAATCTAATCGGAGAATTTTTTTAAATTTCTTAGGTTACCCTGCCCTCCATTTAAAGTTCTTAATAACTTTAATAACACAAATTTCCAAGTTATTTAGATACAACTAATTTTGAGTTTTGTGGTTTATATCAAAGATATTTAATTTTCAACACAAAATATTCTTTGCCCGAGTTTGTCGGTTCTAATTTACATCATTTTAAATGTAACCACCATAGGGATCTCTTCAACTTAATATTAATAATAATAACACTACATGAAATTATAACACACTTTATCCCTGAAGGTCTGAATGACCTTGTGTGGGAGAGGGCGACACATTTAGAGACAATGGACACACACCCAATATCCGAGTATACTATGATTAATCTCTCTCACAGAAAAATCCCAGTTCTTCGACCGGGAATCGAACCCAGGACCCCGAAGTCTCGAGGCAAGTACGTTACCTCTAGACCACCGAGCCATATATCATTCATTTATTTGTTAGGGTTTTTTAGTTGCAGATAGTAAAAGTGTATTTTATACTCTATATTTTGTGTTATGAAAATTGGTTTTTATTAAGCAAAATAGCGATAAATCTGTTTTCGCAGTTTGAACTTATGCCATACAAAATTGAACAGGAAGAGATGTCTATCAATTGGTGTTATAACCAACTTGAATTCTTGTAACAAAAGAAAGAAGGAATCACAAACAATTGAAAATTGTCAATTTCTTGTATTTTTTTCATATAAATTTAACAATAGGTGTTGTTTTCTTTAGAACATAGTTGTTCTGTGACATTAATGCTAACGCAAATATTTTTCTACATTTGAAGTTAACAATAGAGGTATGTCCAACTCAATACTCAGTGGAGTTGGGTGTGGGTATTTACAAAGGTTGTACTTATTTTATTAATAAAGGTGCGCCAAGTAATTTTCTTTACATACCTCCTTTCAAATTGAAATTCCTAGAACCATATTTCTAGCAAAACCTTGTTAGTTTTCACAAATAAAACAATTTAAGATAAAATATAAAGTTTATTTATGTTCTTGTAGCAGAAAATTTCCATAATATGTTCATATTAGTGGCATATGGAACTTATAATTTTTACTAAGAAAAAAAACACATTATATACATCTATCTATATACATTGAGATGATACCAGCAAAAAATTTTTTAAGCTACTCTAACTTTCGAGAGTGCAGTCCAAGCTAGAGGTAGCTTATAGAGGTAGCTTATTTAACAAAAAAAAAACCTAATACCTTTATCTATAGACTGTTACAAATTTATTTACAAAAATCTAGGTACATTCGTATCCTTAAGTAAGTTTACAAAAAAAAAATGTATGATCTAGAAATGATTTAAACTATACACACAAAATATCCCCACTGTCAGGGTTGGTTGAGATCAGGGACATTAGATTACGCCGTGCGTTTGAGGATAACAAAACACCCCAGAAAAAAAATGGCAAGAAAAAAGTTAACTAGGCTATCAGAAACTTGTCTTGTTTAATTTATGAAAGATAGTCGGTATTTTTACTCCAAGACGAATCTTCGCGAGTAGATAAAGATGTATTATAGCCAAATGATAATAAAAGTCCATAGAAATTCCACTATGTGGTACTTATCGTAGTACGGTGTTTCCTCTGTATCCCTACAACGGCGTCGCCCTATGAATATACTACACTCTGATTTTCTAATATTTCCTCTGAGGATACGGCCCTTTCGAACGCCAACAGTTTATCAAACCATATCGCTGACCATTTTCGATCCAAAATTAAGGCTTGTCAGGAACTAATTAAATTATTGTTATTCGTCCAGAAAAAACCCCTCCTGTGTTATGGTCCCTATGCACCATGTAGACGTTTTTCTATTTCTTCCACTAACTCAAAAGAAATTATCCAATAAATGTCAACAGACGATATTTTCCAACCATATATTACACCATATATCGTCCTTATAGAATACCCGATGGAAAAGCCGTTGAAACGTTAAGTTTTAGATTAATTATCCACTAGGTTATCCCTTCTTTACGTCGAAACAAAGTATCCAGAACTGCTGCTGCTCTCCTATCATGCCAATCTTTTTTTCCTTTCCGACAAAATCCCGTTCACTCCATAAACGTCTGATAAACTTAGATACAGGGTTAGTCCCTGATTATCATTTTTAAATACAAATTATTATGTCATGACCCCAAACCATTAACAAACCAAAAATTCGTAATAGACGCCTTGCATAAGTAGTGATATATTGGTATTAAAGGTGGAATTCCACGTGATCGGGAAAATATTTGTTTAAAGGCATGCACATCTGCCATCCTCAGACGAGGTCAACTCCGCCATGTGTCCATAAATATATTTACGCCAGCCGAAAAATGAGAGCACAAGTATCAAAAAACATATTAAAATAATTAAATATAGCGAGCACTCAATCCAGTCACACAAGCGTTAAAGGAAAGAAAATGATGTACATGTAGATTTCCTATGTGTCGTACTGATGACGGTTGTCACTACAGGTGGAGAGGGCATAATCCATTCACATCATTATTTGCTTTCCTTTTAACGCCTGTTCGACTTCAAACAACTCTAACTGTATTCGTAATGTCAGATATAGGTGAATTTAGATTTATTCCTGTTAATATAAGCATTTGTCTGTGGATAATCTGAAGAAGATTCGATAAGTTCTGTAATGTAATAATAGATATATTAGATAGATTTTTCTTTTTTTGGGACTTATTACCACATGAATAATTCTTCGTTATCTAAAATATATAGTTAGTTACTGGAAAAATTAACCTCTGCGCTTGCGACTTTACGTCAAAAGATTAGTCAGAGGGTGTTTTTTAATATGAGACTCAAAAATAATAATATATTTTCCTAACATTTCGGAAAACGAATGTTTCCTTTTTCAAAATTATTTATCTCTTGTTAGATTAGAATCTATCAAGCGTGAAACTTGACACATATATTATTTGTTTATGTAATATCCATATAGTACTGGATAGATTGGTAAACTTTTTTATATAGCTCTCATTTTATCTTTCAAACAAGAGATAATTTCAATATAGCAATGTGCCTCAATATAATGGAAATGACGATAGAAAAAATTGTCAACTTATTGGCTCCATAGGCTATATTTTTTCTAAAAATTATTAGGTGTTAACAGTTTTGAAAATACTCTTGCATAAATAATAAAAATGTTTTTCAGTGGATAAAATCAAACAGCTATCGACTGAAGTCCTTCCACCCATTGAATTAATACTTTCTTTTTTTGTAGGTACCGGGTGATCCAAATAAGACTCCCACCCCCATTTTCTCGGTTATTTGGAAAGATACGAAAAAAAATGAAAAATGCTTTTTGTAGGGTTTTTAAAAAGGAATCCAGACACATTAACAGAAAAACAACTGAACATCAAATAAACAGATGGAGGAATAAGTTATATTTTTTTAAATGGAAGTACCCATATATTTTTCCATGTTTGAATAGGGCGTCTTATTCTGATTTTAAATATATATACTTTTTATATAGTATCTTCAGTAAATATTCCAATAATCGATTATTTCCCAAAAGAAAATACGTTGCTTAACAGATATCAAGAAATATTTTCTAGGTGTCCGTGATAACAAAACAACAATTAACATTTTGAAAATTTTGGTCATTTAATAATTCAACAGTTTGCCAACAACTGTTACTTTTGAACGTTGCTTTGTTGACCAAAAATAACCAATATGAATAATCTTTATACTTTAGGAGAAACATACGATATGGTAAATTTATATTCTAAAAATAATAAAAACGCTTGTGCTGCCCAGCGAGAATATGGACAAATATATCCGAATAGGAAATTGCCTGACAGGAAAACTACTAAGTTGGCAGATAATTTATTAAAACATACAGGAGCAATTCAAAATAGAAAGAAACGAGGAATAGTCAACGAAGATAGAGAATTCAGTATTTTACTCTATCTTCAAGAGAATCCAAGAAATTCAATAAGAGACGCAATGAGGTATTTGAATTTTTCTTATGAAACCATACAGAGAACTTTAAAAAACATAAACTTAAGGATTATAGTATATTGCCTGTTAAAAAATTATTCCCTCAAGATAATGAAAAGCGGCAACAATTTTGTAGAAATATGATCAACAGGTATGACATTGATAATAATAAATTAAAAAAAATATGTTGGACCGATGAGGCATCATTCAACACATTTGGTATCTTCAACAGAAGAAATTCACATTTTTGGTCTTCCGAAAATCCTCATATTTCTGAAGAGATTCAATTCCAAGGAAGGAAATCCATACATGTTTGGTGTGGAATAATAAATAAAAAAATTTGAGGGCCTATTTTTCACGAAGGTTCCCTTAGAGGACCATTGTATTTAGATATGTTAAGAAATGATGTAAATAATTTATTAGAAGAAATGCAATTGCAATTCGATGTTATTTGACAGCAGGACGGGGCACCCCCACATTATATTAATGATGTTACAAATTACTTAAACACAACCTATCAAGAATGGATAGGAAAACGAGGAACTATTGCTTGGCCACCTCGTAGTCCGGACCTAACTCCATTAGACACGTTTCTTTGGGGCCATTTAAAAAATATTGTTTATAAAGAAAGAAGCAACAACTTGGAAGAAATAGAGGAAAAAATTAGAACAGAAATACGAAATTTGAATAATAACAACGTTGTTATGGCAAATGTAATGGGAAACTTAAGAAAACGATACGTTCTGTGTATAGAACACAATGGAGGGCACATAGAGAATTTTTTGTGATATTTTATTATTAATTAACTAGCAATAAATTATTGTTAATTTACTACATTTCTGTAGCTGTTAAAGAATTTAAATATTTTCATTTCCACTCTTATTTTAATGGATAATATTATTTTTAATAAATTATCTACCACTTCAATAGTGTTCTTTAGTTATTTTCTATATTTGTAGTTTTTTTAGCTGGCTGGGCAGTGGGCAGCATAAGCGTTTTTCATTTTTTTTTTTTTCAATATAATAATTTAACTAATAATTGAGCATAGTTTCATGAGGATAATAAAAAAGAAATTAAATATAGGTAAATTAGGCAAAAAGTTAATAGTTATAATTATCAAACTTTCAAACTAACACTTTTGTTTTACTATCATAGCCACCTAGATAGTATTTCTTGATATCTGTTAAGTAACGTTTTTTATATTGAAAAAAAATCGATTGTCGGAATATTTACTGAAGATACTATATAAAAAGTATATACATTTGAAATCATAATAAGACGTCCTATTCAAATATGGAAAAATATTTGGGTACTTCCATTTAAAAAAAGTAACTTAGGCCTCCATCTTTTTTATTTGATGTTCAGTTGTCTTTCTGTTAATGTGTCTGGATTCCTTTTTAAAAACCCTACAAAAAGCATTTGTCATTTTTTTCGTATCTTTCCAAATAACCAAGAAAATGGGGGTGGGATGCTTATTTGGACCACTCGGTACAATTTAAGGTAGTAATGCTGTTAAGATTAATACCTATATGAGGTAAACAGTAAACAGTTTTTTTCAGGTGTTTTGAACTTAGCTCTCATGCTGGGATCTCTTGCTCAACAGAACTCCTCGATTGTTTGGTTGTTGTAGGACTTGGCAGTATTTATTGTATTTGTTAAATTTTTTTTTGGTATAATAATAATAGTAAAAATAATTTATTAAATTGCCCAACAGAAAACCATTTCCAGGATCTAATAATATACCGAAATAAGATATAACAATGTAAGTACATTAATACTACTAATAATAAACACCAATATATAAGTAATTAATACTATAGAACACTAATAATAAATTATAGATACGCTTATACAGTAAACGTGAGCAAGATGTTTTTAAAGTAAACGTTATATAGCGACTAAAAATAACAATAATATAAACAAATATAACCATGTAAAACAAATGAAAAAATAAAATAAAAAAAGTACAGTTATGTAAAAAATGTATATTTATATATTGTAGTTGCGCAAAAAGTCACAGCTAAATCTCAATTGAGTGGTAGTATTCTTCAGCAATTCGTAATAAACTCGGCAGACTACAATCATTTATATCACAATTAGGAGATATATTATTTTGCTTAGAGTTAAGACGAGGTATGTGAAATTTTTTTCTGATAGGTTGGTAAGACAATCAATTTTGTTGCGTAAGAGTTTGAATAAAAATATTAAGGAAGACAAAATTCTACAATATTTTAATAATTGTATATCAAACATACTCAGTAACAGTTCCTGCCTAATGTATCTTTCGGGATATATTTGAATACCCTTGAAAAGTAAAAATTTCAAAAATTTCCTTAATACAGACTCGAGTGCCATTGAATGAACATTATAAAAAGAAGTAAATACAACAGAACAGTACCTTAATTTTGACTGGACAAACAAATTTTATAAAGTTTTTAACGCCAATTCATTTTGAGAATGACTTACAATTTCGGATTATGGGTTTTAATAGAATTAGATACTACCGCTTCAAAATGTTTAATAAAGGATAAGTCCGCATTAAAAATAATACATGTCTTTAACTGAATCACATCCTGTGAGTTCAACATTGTCTATAGCATAATCATATAGATATGGAATTTTTTGGCAAATAAGTTACTTATTTCCACTTAGAAATATTCAGTGCTAACTTGTTAATTCTACACCACTCTAATGCCTAACACTCCCGAATGCAATATAACATTAAAAATGTTTAAGTCATCAGTATACAAAAGTTGTTCGCAATCGATGAACTCAGTCAGGTCATTTATAAACAGTACTAAAAGAAGGGTTCCAAGGTTTGACTCCTGAGGCACCCCTGAGTTAGCGATATGCAATTCTGACTTGAAACCATTGTATGTCACATACTGCCCTCTATTTGTTGGATATGATCTAAATAAGTGGTGAACTAATATCAGACTTCTCCAGTTTTACCAAAAGAATAGAGCGATCTATAAAATCAAAAGTCTACTAAAAGTCCGTGTACACCACATGAATTTGTTCCTTAGAGTCAAGGGCACTGGAAATGTACTGAGTTACAACAAGTAAATTAGACAACGTTTACTTTTGACTCGTAAAGCGCTGTTGTGACATATACAGTTTCTCACTGGAGACTTTGGCAAAATTAGAAATTAAGGCAATAGGCCTGTAGTTATCTAAATCTAAGCTACATTACTATTCTTTAGCACGGGACAAACTCTAGTAGGTTTTCAACATTCAGGAAAAGTAGAAGTTGCAAACAAAGATTAAATATTATTAAAAGAGGAGTTAAAAAAAATCCAGAGAGAGCAGTCCCTAACTAAAGAAACTGGGAACTTGGTCATGACCCGCTGTAATTTTTTTCTATTTTATGAATAGCTTTAATTACTTCTCTCTCATTGAAAGAAACAATATTTACACAATTATTTGATATACAACCATTACTGAAATTATTATTAATAACATGGTCAGCTAGTAAATAAACACTGCTAAAGTAATCCCGAAAACCATTAACAATTGAATGTGGATCGCAGTTAGATTAAAAACATTTTACGTGGAATTCGGATTGTGCCTTTTTTTATTACTTATAAATAGATTGATATTTGGTATATTGTGAAGGGGATTGCTTGCCTGTCATAGTTTTTTGGTTTTTCGAAGGATTACCCTTTCTCCCGTCTTAATATTTTTCTTTGTCTGTGATCCGTAATTAAGCCATAGAATGTGGCCATACTCGGAGATGAATGTACAAATATTTTTGTATATTTTTGCAGTGGTGTATGTGGGTATACCATAATTTTTGTGTTTGTTGATATTTTCTTCAGAGCTATGATTGTTAAAGTTGAGTTTCTGGTAAAAGTTTATTCCAAGATAATTTGGCTGTAGGACTGGGATTTAATATTTCATTTGCAATTGTTGCTATAGGAAACGGAAATCAGGAACATGGTTGAAATGGAAGTTGAGATTTTAAGGGGGTTTGGCTTAAATCGCCATAGGTTGAACCATGTTTCAGCGGCAGAAATGAGATGTTGGAGCTGTGGGATTGCGTTACGGAGATTGGTGTTATGTGATATGAAAGTGGTGTCGCCTGCAAATTGAGGCAGATGGTATCTGTGTTGGAATATCTAATGTTGGGTTGGTTGTAACTGTAGATGCCGTTTCAGAATATATTGTATAAGATAGGCGATAGAGGTAAAACTTCTGGCTAGGGGACAATAAGCTTAGAAAAAATAATGATTATTTTTATTTTACAAAGCTTAAGGAAGCTCCTAATTGTAAATTAAATTATCAGGACAGTCCAGCTATTTTAATTTGTGTAATAATTCCATATGCCATACACCGTCAAATGCTTCATCAATAACTAAAAAAAAGGCCTCAAAATTTTCTTCGTTCCAGTTTCGTTATTTGAATATTAAGCGTTAAAATAGTGTACTCTTGCATAATATACTATGTTTAACTTATTCTATATTTACTTCCCCAAATAGTAAGCATTGTGGCCTACAGGTTCAGTTTGTTGGACCTCAACTTCCGATTAAGGAACTGAACTGAAATTGATCCCCGTCTACTCGGCTATTGAATTTGTGGATATTGTTCTTTGTGTGTAGTTTTCTACCAGAACAGAAGGAATAAAAGTTTGCTCGATCTCTTAAAGTTCTATGCATATTATTTACTTTAATATAGAACATATCTATCTAGGGTATAAAGTATTCACAATTCTCTCTGCATGTTGCACATGACTAGAGTATCGCATATGACTTAATTGCAATGTGGAGATTTACACAGTACGGTTTAATAATATTAACATCATAAGTCACACTAATGCCTAGAACTAGTTTCATTGAATGTTCATGTTCAACTCGTAAAATTCCATCCATATAAGATTTTAACGAGGATGACAATGATTGTCGGCTGCAGTTTTACGAAATCATGTCTAATCGATTCAGGAAAATACAAATTTGCTGCATAACATCTTTTTTTCGGATCAGAGTTAGTTTTCTCTTAAAGAAATTATCAGCATAACTTTAATGTCTAGCCGCCCATCAGTCCTTTTTTATTGCTGATAAAGTCACAGACTAGGTACTGACTAGTCTTGCTTTAATAATCTCAGCTAATCATTTTGCTGCTTTTTACCTTCAGTGTGAATGAAATAAAACAAAGAAAAAAACATGAAAACGTTAAGGCGCATTCACTAGGGAGGTAATTCACTAAATTTTTTAGCATTACACAGAGGGCAGAAAATTTGAAAAGCGGCCAAACATATGAAAATGGGCTAAAATGCTTTAGAATCCTAGAATTTACATGCGAAAAATAAATCAAAAAATTAAATTATCCGGTGGTAACTTTTAGGGGGTACAAAGTTATTAATTGAATTTACTAGACTTTTGATCATTGTGCAATAAACGATTTATAAACAAAGAAATTACTACCAAAAATAATTCAATCCCAATAAAATACGTTACCTATTACTAAATACAGTATAATTAATATTAAGATTAATACTAAAAATCTATGTCACTGACTTCCTCGTCTTCCCCGGTGGAAGAAGAAATTTCGCTGCTTCGCGTCTCAGGCTGTGGAACTCTAGGTGATTTTGATTCCGTTGAGTCTAGCGAGGGTGCCTCTAATAAGGAAATAACTTCAGGAGATATATTCGATTATTTTCGTGGTGGGCACTGCCGCAAAGATAAAATTACTGGATCTGAAGTTATAAGGAGTCTGTTCAGCAAATCTTGGTTTCCTGTTATACTGGAAAATTATCGAGTGTGTTTCTCTCTAAAACTTTTGTGACCCTTATTTCTTACTTCCTTGGGCCTCTTCTAACAATTGACTGACAGGTAGAATAGCTTCTTTGATTATTATTCTCCATGAAGTAATATTTTATGTACGCTAGCGGGCATATAATACTACGGATATTTAGGGACATACAATTTAGTTGTTTCCAAAGCATATTCCTCAAACGCTCTCACATCGATTGCATAACCACAAGATAAGGTGCTAAGGTGCGTAATATCACACCAAATCGCATAATAACTTCTTCATCTCTGCCTGTAATTTCACAGAATGGTGAGGGACTAGCAAAAAATCGTCGAGCCGTGTTGCCGTTATTAGTGGTTCCGCTGCCAGATATATCCACGAGCAATCCTATTCTATCTATGAGGTTCTACTATATACTTGTTTTCGAAAACTGCTTTATTTTCGGTTCCTTAAATTTGACAAACTTTAAGTACTAATCTGTACGAAATGTGCAGCAAACATTCAAAAAACCTGATCCAGCCATGTAGACTTGACAATCCAAATTTCAAATTTTTCTGGACAACTGTTGTTTTTAATAATTTTTAGATGATATTCATATCTTTGGGAGTTGCTTTACATATATAGCATGTTTGTGAAGAAGCTGTTTTCGTAATTGCACTACACTGCCGTTTTTCATCGTCATCAAATAAACATGAGAAACTGCAATTTCTTCATTACCAAACATATCCGCAGTCGGTCGAAGTTCCGAAATTTGATTTTCTATATATGCGGTCTCCTGTACCGTCAATTCGTTCGTTCCTTTTCTTGAATTGGAAGCGTACAGGTCTAAAAAATCGAGTTGACGATGGACGGGGATTTTAGGTTGTTCCGCATGCAGTTGTAATGGCACTATGGACGTTAGAAACAAATCGCCATCACTAAGACAGACATCGGCGAACATTTGTTTGTATTGTGAGTGACCTGTGCTTCCATCACTTCCCCATTTTATCAGCAATTTCAAATTCATCAGAAGATCACTTGATAATGAAAGAAGAATAGGTTTCTGTCATTCTAGTATCCGTTTTACTGTATGATCCAAGAGATCTTGTAATAAAATTTCAGCAGACGATTCAGTTACAATTTGCTCTTCTTTTCGGAGATAGCAACATAATTTTGCATCCCGGAGCTTGTGATAGGAGGGACAGATATCGGCAAAATGTTCTTTTGCTATCCATCTATGAACAAGATAGGAGTGTTTGCTATCGTTCCCTTCAATCATTACTAACAGAGCTTCGTCTGGGATAAGTGGAATTATTTCTTTTGACTTCTAACTCTTTCGCCAAGCTTTCCTCATTTTACTGGCTCGAGTCGGAGTGGTCAAAATTGCTTCTGAGACAAGTTTTGCAGCAGCCACTTTTCCTTCGTTCTTAAGTTGTTTGCTTACAGCCGAAGCTAGCTCCTCGCTTTCAAACGTAGATGACAGTGTTGCAGTCTTTCGACGTTTGGTTCTTTCACTGTTCGCAGAAAATTCTAAAGTTGGACGACCACGGACACGGCTCCTTTCACTTCCAGATGAAGTTCCTGGTTGTGGCTCAGCATCCGGGTCAATTTCTTCTTGGGTTTGTTCAAATACAAATTGAATACTTAACCACTCCTTATTTTTCTCTAAAAATCTATTCATTTTTCTAGCGCATTGATCAAGTTTCGAATAAACGGCGCTGCAAAACTTTGAATTAATATTTCTCAATTTTAACATGGCGTCTTCATCACTCTCGATTTTATAGCGTCCCACCAAATAATTGAATAGGTACTTCATTCGATTTGAACGGCCTAAACCATCCTTTTCATACAAGACGACAATAAGTTGCTTTCTGGTCACCATTTTCAATCTAAAAAAAAATTGGCACCACTACAGAAGAGAATAAAAGTAAATCTGAAGACAAAACTAAAGTAAAGACTAAAACCGAACTTAGTTATAAGCTACTTGATTTTCTGTGAAATCAAATAAAATATCGCAAAAATGGAATAGAAATCAGTAGATTTTACATCTTAAATTATAAAATAAAATGTGCCGTTACGGTTTCAAAATGCATGCGTTTGTTATGGTTGGTGCATATTCATGAACAAGACCTAAGCGAGATCGAAATATATTAAAAAGGCGCCTATTAAATTTTAGTATGTTATTAGGGAAGTTCAAGCTATCTTTTAGTTATTTAATTCAAGTCGGATCTGGCATGGAAATTTTTATGGCTCAACATAAATTTAAATTATAACATAAAATCCTCAATAAAGTCAACTATATATTTATTTTATCTATATGTATAGACTCATTTAAGTTTGTCTCATATGTATATATAACATGAAAATACATACTTTGAGGAAGTTTTCTGTACAATTAAATTTTTAATTCAAACGCTTTATAACATATAATCACTGGTTGAGAGTTGGCAATATAATGAATGAACGCTTGTATCTGTATGGACGATACAAGAAAGTCTGTGTTTGGGAGTAGGTAGCTGAACGAAAATACCTTCTACTTGCTCGGAATTCCGGGAAAACATGCATTTTCTATTTTTCTAAGTACCTTCAATTTTTGGCCACTTTTCGAATTTTCTGGCGCTCTGTGCAATAAAATGCAATTTCTCGTAAACTATTCTCCCAAATTAAAAAAGTAAGTACCTTCATAAAGAAAATTTAACGAGTTTTAAAACGATATTTACTTGACCCATTATTATTTAAAATTTTTGGGGGGAATCCCACCACCGCTTAAGGGTTGAAGTGGCGCGATCGAAAATACCCAGTGAAAGTGTCCCCCTTGAAAATAAAATCGGCAGGTTCAAGCGTTTTTCGGAAAAATAATAATTATAATAATAATAAATGCATTTATTAACAAACCGCTGTATAGATACATTATGAATTTAGAAAGTTATAATTACTTTAAATGCATGTTTGTTAAAAGGCAACAGTTTAGCATCCATAATACTTGGTGTTGTTCTTCCACTCAACCTCAGTGACGGTCAGCGTTTGTATATTACACAGTATTAAATAAATTATTGCATATTTGCTGACCGCCTATTTATTACTAAGATTAAATACTAAAGTTATTACAAAATATAAATACAAAAAGCATACTAGCTAAGTAATCTAACTACTAAGCTAGGAAGGTACGACCAAAATAAGATGTATTTTTATTGTAAAGAAAAATATCTGATGTGGCCAGCATATAACTTTCTTATATCAGTATATATCATCCTGATCTAAAAATATCATTCTATTTAATTATTCACTTACATCAATTAAATTTTAATAGCGTACCTTGAAATGTTTCATTAAAATTTTTAAATAATTAATTATCAGCGTAATTCGATACTGTCAGTACTAATTCATGTCATATATTTTAATAATTTTTGTTAATGACATTGACATTTTTGTAACTAAATTAGACCTTTCAAATGTCAAACTGTTAAATTTATCCTAACCCCATTTTATGAGACCAAATTTGTAAAATATTTCAGTTTACATCAGCCTTATTTAAGTACTTGGAAAATATATTTTATTCACTTGATGATTTATAATCTTTAACCAAGAATACACTCTTTTGTAAAGTCAAATACAAAAAATTTTGGATCCCATGGACAGTTGGCCAATTTTGCTTATCACCGAATTTTTCATTGTCTTTCGCCTTTAGTGTATCAAATTTGAATGTTTTATCTCAAAAACTGTGGCAGCTATCGCGATACTACAGACATGCGGACAGATTTTTTTTCCATAAAGTTATGTTTTTCATTATAATTCGTCGATATTCGTCCAGAAATCAAAAAAAAAAATTTAGTTTTTTTCCCGAAATTGAACCTTTTTTCTTTTTTCATTCATTATGTCTCCTCTGGTGGTACCACATTCACCAAATTCAACATGTCACCTAAAATGTTGTTGACAATCTTAAGTGCCAAATTTGGGATGTCTCCCATTAGTATTTTTTGAGTTATCGCGGATACATACATACATACACACATCCCCACACGCACAGACAGACATCATTCGGAAAATAGTCAGAATGGATCAGGAGGGTTCAAAACGTATATATCAATGAAAATTACAATTACTATACTTATATTAGGTATAAGAAAAGAAAAAGTGCCCTTTAATGTAGATTTTATTAAGAAACGTTTAAATGATTTACTTATCTGAAACGTTTTCATGTCATTTGTAATTTTATTATATGTTTTAGCGATACAGTATAAAAAGATTGATTGGTAGAGTGACGTCTTATGGTGTGGAGGGGTTAGTCGTATTTTAAAACGAGTGTTTATGTTGTGAATGTCAGTCCGACCTCCGATTTTAGTATATAAATATGGAGGAGTGCAGCTAGTGATAGTTTTGTAAATGCACACTGCTATGGAATAATTAATTGCCTCTGCTCCCTGTTTAGCCAACCAATTTGATCTAAATGTTGGGATACGCGATCGTATTTTCTTAGGCCACATATGTCGTACACTTGAGTTCGGTATTAACTGACAGCGGCGTTGGTCCGATTTCGTAATGCTAGGACCATATATTGCATCACTTTAATATAGATGGGAAATAACAAACGATTCACAGAGGAGGATTTTAGATTTTTGTTAAGTACATTTATTTTAGCATAAATTGGTTTTACATTACTGAATGCTCTTTTAATGAGACTATTTACATATTTGAGTTTATTATCTAAAAGTAAACCCAAATTGTTGACACTATTTTCTAATATCAAATTGTCATCGCCAACACGAATGTTTACCTTATTGGAACATCTTCTGTGAGCCGCTGTTATGGCAAATAGAATGACTTTCGACTTGGCCCCATTAATAGTAATGCAAAACTTTTGAGATATTGACAACAGTGACATAAGATCCTGGTTTAGTCGGAGGCAAGCATTGTTGATTTCAGTTTCTTTAAGATAAAGCTGGGCATCATCTGCATAAAAGTGGGAGTTTTACAGTATTGTAGACGCTTGTAGAATTTAAAGGTGTACAGTGTGAACAGAAGAGGCCCCAAGATTGAACCTTGAGGAACGTCGCATTCTATACGGACAAAGCTGGACGCAGCATTTCTATATACAACTGATTAAAACCTATTATATAAATAATTTTTAAATAAGTTGACAGATTCTCCAGTAAAACTTATGTGATATAATATAGCAAAAGTATTTCATGATTCAGTGTATCGAATGCCTTTGAATAGTCTAAAATCACAACGATGCATAAGTCACTGTGATCTATTGCTCGGTGAACGTTGTCTATAACCTTTACGAGAGCGGTAGTGCAACGGCGGCCTGAGCAAAATTTTGGTTGACACTAGGGCAAGATATTATGACTGTTTAAGTATGTACGGATTTCCTTTTTAATTATTTTTTCTAAAACTTTGAAAAGTGTACTAAAATGCTAAAAGGTCTTAGTTGTTTTATATATTATTCTGGATTGGGTACCTTAGGTATAAGAATGACACGTAATTACTTCAAGATTGCTGGGATCACACTATTTTGTAGACAATAATTAAATAGTGTAGTGAACTGTAAGGTAACATATTTATTCCTATCTCATTAGAATCAATGGCTTTAGACTTGATAGTAAAAGAAATTGTAAAAATTTCGTTTTCATTAGTTGAATCAAAGTTAAATGCATCTACTTCTTCTTTGACGGATTGTAACGTATTCAAGGATTTCTCTGTTTAACAACGTCTTTGATATTTCGGCAAAATAATCATTAATTTTTCACGTTGCTAAGAAAATTGGGAATTACATTAATTTTGTTATTTAAATGTGTATCAAGATCTTTCAATTCTATCCAGAAATTTTTATTATTACTATTGGTATTTATCGCATATTCTAAGTAAGTTTCTTTCATGTTTAATAACCGAATTGATCAGATTACGTAATTCTCTGTAATTCCAATGTCGCAGCTCCTTTGTTTTTCTTTGACAGAGCCTTATCGCGCATAGATGTTTTCTTACAGTGTTTTCTTAACCGCCTCTCAAGTCACCGAAGTAACTCCCACAAAATCATAGGATTTTGTATTGAGATGATAATAAGCTTTATGTTAACAATAACGCCAGTTGGCTCTTTTCTTAGTTGTTTTTACTGTTCTTATACGAGCATGGCGGTTAAACAGATTCAACAAAAACGTATTAAAATCTTCATCTTTGTCATCAATATTTTTTATATAGAGAATCCGAGAAAAAATCAGTTTGGTGAAAGTCACCGAGAAAATTGTTGAGGCTAAAGTGTTTATAATCTCTAAACGTTTATAAAAAAAGCTCACTAGGTTGTATGACGTATTCAAAAAGTCAAGACACTAAACAGTGATCTGAATGGGTATAATCATTTACTGAAATGTCAGTAATTTTAATTTTTTTTTGAACATGTCATTAAATCAATTATTTATCTTAGAACTATTGGTACAAACTCGGATTGGTTGATCAATGGGCCTTTTCACTACTTCTGAAATCTCAAAACAAATATGTTTATTTGAAAGCTAACTGATAGATATTCACCTTGTGCAACTCTGTTTGAAATATAAGTCTCCCATTGTTTAACAAAAAAATAAACATTTATTATGGCAATTTGAACACTCATTTGACCTTGAAGCTGAGTGACGTCACACAAACCGGAATCATGTTGGTAGCATTTGCCAGAACGCCTAATACTACTAACGTCACACCACATCTGACACATTTTACATTGTTTACGGTTAGTTTTGTGGTTATGTTCTGTGTGTTCATTTATGAATCGTGTTTTGCTTTGTTTCTGCACATTATTGGAAGAAAATGGAGCCAGGATTTTCTAAAGGAAATGCAGAAAATCTGCCAAAAGTTGACTTTATTATGGTGGACGAGTTTTACATGTCAAATTTGGATTATTTATCAGCAGAAGTCAGGAATATTAAAACAAAACGGTAAGTTATTAGCAATCTTACTTTCGTGTAATTTATTTATAAATATAATGGAACTACCATTATTTTAACATGCAATTGTTGTCACAATATTTTTTCCTACTTCAATTATACTTACTAATCTCTAATAATTTCCAGGTCAACAAGAGCATCGTACGGTGACAACGCAGTTGCTTATGTGAATCTGAATCTTCTTTTAACTGTAAAATTTCAATAATTTAGCATCAATTTCTAAATACAACTACTTTTCTTACATCAAAATGATCTTCACAACAGTAAATGTTTCGTTTTCGTCAACTGCTTCTCAACTTTGGCTATTTTAAACCATGCTTTTCGTCTATTTTCATCTGGTGGAACGTAAACGAAAATTTTGATTGGTTAATTCATGTTGTTATTTGTACATGTTGGTACAAAGCACTTTTTAAACACGTTCCACACACAACAATCCAAACTAAAAAAGACTGTCAAAGTCAATTTCGACGTCAACTGTCAAAAAGCAGAGAACCAACTTTGCAATACACCGATGTGTCATGTTCAAGGTAGTAGTCCCTTTGACGTCACTAAAGTGGGTTGCGTGATGTCACGTAAAAGCGCGCGCTTTATTTCCGCACTTTTGTTTTTTTTTTTCGATAGAAATCGTGCTGAAAAAAAAATAAAAAAATACGGCAAGTTTTTTTTATAAAACACTATCACATAAAGCAATAAAAAAAAATCTGTGAAAAGACCCATTATTTGAACGAGTTCGTATGAAGTTATTATATTAGATAATAGTTGAATAAAATTATTACCAGCAACATCCAGGCAGTCAATATTGGAATCTCCTCCACACAATATATTATCAAATCTGGGACTACTTAAGTTTAAATATGTTTCAAATTCTTTAAAAAATATTTCAGGCATCAGATTCGGTGGAATATAAATGGCAACGACAGATATTTCTTTACTACTAAAAGTACAAGAGAACCAAAGCTATTCGGTGTAAGTTAGGTTAGGGTTAGGTTAGGTTAGGGTTAGGTTAGGAATAGCAGAACATTTTAAATCTTTTAATATAAGGTGGACCAGATTTTAATAGGAAAACTTAGAGAATAGATAGAATACGACAAAATAAGATAGATTTGTCATATAAGCGTATAGCTAACAATGCTTAGTTTTCGAGAAAGAGGGCGTTGAAGTTTTAACTTTATTTTAGTTTCTCGCATATTTCTCCGGAAATAATTGAGATATAGTTATGAAATTTGGAAGGTGAACATTATGCACATCAGTACACTTCTTACCATAGTTTTTGTCTTTCTATTCCAACCAGTGTCGAAAATATTCTTCCCCGAGGAAGGAGACGCCACTTACCTAAGCTATTTTTCCTTTCCATTTTGTCATTTACTATCATTAATGCACAAAAAATGTTCCTATAATTTTTTGGTAGAATGCAACGTCCTCAAGTTGAACTCATTTAAAAATCATTCATCCCCTACTTATCAATTAGATGTTAAATGAGATTTGTTTAAAAAAATTATAGAATTTTGTATTTTTCCGTCAATATAATTTCGAAAAGAGAGATGAAAACTTAGAGTTCAAGGTGTACGCAACTTGCACCTTCTGAATTTCATAATAATAATGTCTCAATTATTTCCGGAGAAATGCGTCTTCTATCTCGAAAATCAATCATTTTTAGCTGTAAGGTTATATGACAAATCGACCTTATTTTGGCATATTTTATTGACTTTTTAAGTTTCCCGATTAAGAACTGGCGCACCCTGTATATAACTACTCCTCCTCCACGTCCTACGTCTAAATACTTATATCCTGAAAGTAATATTGCAGAATTCGAGATATTATCGGATTCAGATATTATGATTATGTCAAATTTTTTTTGTGAACTTAATCTTTAAAACCAATAAACTTATTTGTAAGTGACCTAACGTGGGCGATTTTTATTGATTTATCTAGAATGCTAGTGATATAAGGGGGAAAATCTCTATCAGGCGTATAATATTATGAACAATGTGATTGGACTTATGAGTATAATAAAAATAAGAAAAATTATAAATATGTATATATGCTATATCTGACTAAACCAGTATCAAAAATTATAATACATGTAAAAAATTATGACGAATTTATTAAAAAAGACAATAACAATTAATGCGATTAACAAAAATATAACATGATTGTAAAATTATAGGGCTAAGATGATATTCTTAATGAAACTCAAGAAGTACAATTAACAGTTAAATAATAGCATCTTTAATTTTTATTACACCATTTTTAGTTTTTGCAAAGATGCCACCATTAAATATCCAAATATTTTTAAATCCAAATTTAGCTGAAGCTTTTTTCACTACTTCTAGTAGACACGCTGTAAGGTCTTTTTTTAAAAACACACCTTAGCCTTTCAGTAACTTTTTCTTGTTGTAAAGAAAATTTTTTGCTTTATTATCCACAAATGATAAAATGACGTGTCGGGGAAGATCATTCAGCAATTTTCCATACCTATAGACAGCTGTTACCTTGTCTGCATTTTGTCTATTTGCTTATCACTACACAGCGATTATTCGATCCTTAATGTTTAATTTTTTTTATTTCTTTCAAGCCTATCAATCGAATGCTATTTATTTTATCTTGCTGTTGTAGACAGTCTACTTTTTGTTCAAGTCTTTTATGTGTTGTTGTAGGAATGTCTGTGTTAACAGTTTGTTCTTGGCTGCAACTTATTATTAATTTATGGATTTCTTCCTCTAAATTGTGTATCTTTTCATCATATAAGTCGAATTTTTCTTGAAATTTATTAACTACAGGCTCTACTATGCTTGCAGTAATTTCATTTATTAATCTTTGTTTTGCAACGCGTGTTTTATTAAAGCATTTTCTAATTCACTAACTAGAGTTGATTGCTTTTGTTTTAGAGACACAAATTTTATTTAATATATGTATAATAACTTTGACAATAAAACGGTACACACTTGGGGGATTCTAAGATCAGTTTAAAACCAAATAATAATAATGTAAGTGGTAAATAACTCTTTGAATTTATAGTTTATTCAGTTCACTAGCGTTCACGATTAGCTAGACCTTTCTCTATCTGGGCTTAAATGCAAGAAAACACGCCTGTTTCATTTCGTGTACTTTGATAGAATAAATCTCCTTTTTTGTCTGATTTTAGTATCACATGATTTGTTAATTAATTTTATATTCAAAAAACACTAATATGTGATTAGATTCCAAAAAATTCCACTTCTTTCAACTAAGTGACAAATTTTAGGTCTTTACACCTATTTGGTAACCACTGAATAGCGGACAAGTACATTAGTCAAACACTGGAAACTTATAGATCAACATCCTCTCCTATTCAATATACGACGTGTTGAAGGGTGAGAGAAGATAGGCTAGGAACGAAAAACATCATAATATATAGCCTTTGTGTCGGTAATCAATAGCTTTAGTAGTCGTCGCATTTATATAAACTTTCCTGGTCTTCTCTTTAAACTAAGAAATAAAATTGAAGGTAAATTGTGTTATCATTAATATTACCATTATACAGAGTATTTTATATAATACTTTCAACATTTTGGAAATACTTCTTCTCTTAGAAATATTGGAAGATGCGTTACCCTTTAAGTAATGATGATAATCTACTTCAACACAGAACGTTAAATAAACATATTTTATTATATAACCGTTGCTTACTGTGGTTAATTGCTAATAATGATATGCCAGTAGTGGTTTGAGTATGGGAAATTTTATAAAAATTAAGAGAATAAAAATTGGTCAAAACTATTGAAATAGATGGAAATATTATGGTTATCTATAAATCCACTACCACCGTTTTTTATAATGTTCCCTATATTAATAATTCCGACAACAGATATCATAAATTTATACTCTGGAAAATTTCACCCATTCTATATATTTACTGATTTCTTTTTCTGTCATTAGATATTAATTGTAACATTTTTTAAATTAAAATATAACGACAGTGTCCATCTTTAAATTCTTCAGTATTTTCGTTGCCTAATTTGTTTTCATTATTCTGGTTTTAGCCGTTTATTTGACGTCATCTAGAAAATTTTCACCTTCATTTTCATTTCTACAAATATATTCTTCACTGTTAGCTAGCTACATTTACATGTTTTTCACCTTGAGTTTCTTTTATGACCCACATTTTGTACCAGGACCTAGCACAATATAGAATACCTAGCATATGTCAGAATGATCAATAAGAAAAAAGTAAAATTGTTTATCTAAAATTATGTAAATACATATATGATACGAAGTATTACAAATTTGGTATACAATATTTAAGGCGTAGTTTTCAATTCTCTGAGTTCTGTCAAAATTCCCGTTTTCTATTTTTTGTTTATTAAAAAGTACTTGACATATTCAAAATTACTCATAATATTTATTATTGTAAAACGTACCTATAAGTACCTTTCCATATTATTTTTGTATATTCTCAGGAATATTTTCCAAAAATCAATCTCCCAATAAGATATTCGAATCATACCACTAAATTTGTACATAAACAGTAGATTTTAAAAACTTGTACAATAATAAACATTTAAATACTCTACTACATAGGTACCTTTTAAATTATATAGAAGTACATAAAATCCCATAAAGAGAAAGGAAATAAAAGGATTTTCACAACATCAATAAAATAGTATGTTGACAAGTATGAAATGTTTGAGACAGGACCGGCTCTAAATCTTTTAAGGTTCCATTATTTCAATTATAGACTAGTTCTGTGAAAGAAACAAATATGTATACCAATTCCCAGTATTCTCTTGGAATAAGGAGACATAATGGAATAGAATGGTAACACTGACGTAGTTTCCCACGAAACACCAAAATGCTATATACTGCACTCAACGCGCGTTTTGCCAATCAAGTTGGCATCATTTGGAGATGAATAAAATTGGTGTTTTGTGGAAAACTACGACAGTGTTACCCTCACATCAAAGATTCCAACCCACTCCAGAATTGGAATAGAATAGAATAGAATAGAATAGAATAGAATAGAATGGAATGGAACGGAACGGAATAGACTAGAATTGGATAGGATAGGATAGGATAGGATAGGATAGGATAGGATAGGATAGGATAGGATGGGATAGAATAGAATAGAATAGAATTGAATGGAATAGAATATAATTGAATAGAATAGAATAGAATAGAATAGAATAGAATAGAATAGAATAGAATAGAATAGAATAGAATAGAATAGAATAGAATAGAATAGAATAGAATAGAATAGAATAGAATAGAATAGAATAGAATAGAATAGAATAGAATAGAATAGAATAGAATAGAATAGAATAGAATAGAATAGAATAGAATAGAATGGAATGGAATGGAATGGAATGGAATGGAATGGAATGGAATGGAATGGAATGGAATGGAATGGAATGGAATAGAATAGAATAGAATAGAATAGAATAGAATAGAATAGAATAGAATAGGCATAGTAATCCTATGTCTAGCATAAAGATAAATATACAAATAATTAACAATATAAACAATTACAACTTAAAGTTAAAACAATTTTAGACAGTACATATTTACACAAAATATATACATTATAAAACATATAGTTAACAGAGAAGAAATAAAATAAAACATTATGTACTGTTTTGAATACCGGTTAAGCAATCATCTATAATGTAGAACGAGTTTTCTGATAAATAATTTTTTAGTTAATTTCGAAATAACTTTATTAGGAATTGTGTAGTAGAGATAAGCACCTACATAATAAGAAGATTTTTTATATTTGCTTGGCCTATAATTGTCAATATGAATTTTATTTGCTCCACGGGTTTTATGTTGATGGATGTCTGTATTTTTTGTAAATTTTGTTAAAATATAAGATTTTGATGAAGACTTTGATATGTCGAGTTCTATGATAGCTAGAAACTAGATTTAAAAACACAAATAAACTAGACAAGAAAGTCTATAATTGGAAATTATTTTCGAATATACAGGGTGAGCCAAGAAGATTCCACAGGGTCAACTTTCTTTAAATGCCATGTATATCAGAATATTTTTTGAAACCTCTTTGTGGTCTCCTGCCACTACATTATTATTGACTCTCCGAACCACTTGGATGTAATGGTTTTCTTTGGTTGAAATTATGCCATTTACACGTGTACATTAAAAAAATCACTACAGTCACAATTATCGATTTTATGAAAAAATATGTTAGTACCAGTGATGAAACATCTGTGTGATGACAATCAGCAATTTTCACTTCCTAAAGTATACAGGCTGGCCAAAAATAATTTTTAAATTTACAAATATTTGAACTGAATTTTCCCAATTTTTTAAAATGGAACACCCTGTATATTTTTGTGATGTAGAATTGAAATTTCCGGTTACCACGCGTCGTACTGTGCACTGAAATCGGATTCTACTCGAATATGCTAGTTACTAGAATCCCATCTGAATATTCCCGGGAGGTATCTACCTATATAGTACGCTGATTAAGTTTTACTAACTCGGGCTAAAATGTAAACTGTCCCTTAAATTGACTAACCCAGAGATATGCGTAAATACATATGAAGTTAACAGACGGTAGTTAAATACAAGTGACGGTTAAAGGTTATCACATCTACTTCGAGCTTACTTTATTAAAACTTATGTTTACTGAAAGTGAGTGTCGGACGGATCGAGTAATGCATTACATCTCAGGACACCGTCAAATTCCACTCAAATATGCTAGATACTGGAATCTCACTCTTGTCTCTTCGCGTTTTCCTGATGTAGTCAGATTCCACTCAAATATGCTAGATACTGGAATTTAACTCGGATCTCTTCTCGTTTTCCTGGTGGAGTCCCTCTCTACATACTAGGAATCGGGGGTTACTATGACTCTGCGATCTGATTCTACTCAAATATTTTAGACACTAGAATCCCATCGGTGCATAATATATATATATATATATATATGTATATATATATATATATATATATATATATATATATATATATATATATATATATATATATATATATATATATATATCACAAATATTAACAACCGAGTATGCTCGTTTCCGAATAGATAACCCGCGTTTTACTTATTGATTCCCGAATTTTTCCAAATATTTCTATTGTATTCTTATGATCGGACTAGCAGGCATTTGGATACAAATGACAATTTACGGAAATAATGGTTAGCAGATAATCGAATTTAAATACAGTCAATCGGTTATTAACGAATATAATTCTTACCACTGCTTTTTGACGAATCTGTAGTTTTATTGCTTGTTGGTGGATCATGTTGAACTGCAGATAGCGACCTCTCAGTTTTCATCAGCGCGTTTAGATTTATACCTAAATTCTGACGAAAGCAATGACGTTGAATCTGCATGACGCGTGATGTTACTGTTCGTGACAAACGTTATTTAAGCTAGCTTGGCGCATCGCACTTAAACAAATTCCATGCCTTAATTCAAATAAACAAATATTTATAAAATATTCTAAGGCTGGGAAACGCTTGCTCATAATTTTAAAACTGTTTCCAAAAAATAATTATTTAAAAAAGGTCACCAGTTAATATTTAAAATAAATCAATTAATATTTCATCCTGTAAATTATTTAAAAAATAGAAACAAATTTATTATTAACAACTGCTTTCTTATCTAAGGCTCACCCTGGTATGAACTATAATTCTACCAACTTGCATATTTTCAAATGTAACAGGTGACACTTAAAATGCAAGACAACGGTTATCTATAATCCAGATAATTATATTAACTAAATTTTAAATAGGTATTAAACTTAGCGTACATCTGAAATTAAAATTATTTCCTCTTACTTGGCTTTTATTAACATAATAATAAAATAACTAATAGTACCCTGAAAAAGGAAATCGGTTTGAAATAATTACCTTGAAAAATAATTGTTAATCCAAGTATTTGACATAAAATAAATGAACCCATTCTTCAAAGCGGTTTTTAAAACAACTATTAATACTAGTTATGGTATACAGGGTGTATCAAGGTGCAAGAAGAACCTAATTAGGTCTTATCATAACAGAAAACAATCTACGGAAAAATCACTTCGGAACAATTTACATTAATTCAAATGGATTTGTGATATAATTAATGAAAGAAAAAAAGAATATATAAATTTAAAGTAAAATAAATTGATACACATTGTAATAAATTATTTATTTAGTAGGTGCATCGTGACACCTTTTTTTATATTATGGACTTTTTTGGTACACACTGTGTATTTACAATGAAACGGAACTATCTCAGTAAATATGAAAATGTAGTTATGTATTAAAATACATGCGGTGAAAAATTTTAATGGTTTGTCAAATATTTAAATTTAAGTAAGAGTTTTGTTAAATTGATTTATGGCAGTTTGCGGGCACTGCTTTCGTAACAACTCAAGCGATGGCTAGGTGTTGCGTACAGAGCATCCCTATGACATTTTATGTAAATTTAAAAATTACTCATATAACAGCACACACAGTCAGATACAATATCACATTTCTGTAACGTAAAATATATATGCGTTCTGTCTAACTAACCAAATTCATCGCCAATATGTAAAAACAGTTCAGCTACGTTGTATGTATGTAATTGACATGTCAGCTGCAATCGGTGCAATAAATCCAGTGTAATTGATTACTGCTAATAAACTAGACAAAATGGCGTCACACAGTTGTTGAAGTTGAAAATATTAATTTATGGCATAAGATATAATGTGTGACGCAAAAAGGAAAAAATAAAATGAAAACATTAATTAGGCGATACAGTTTGAATATATGATAAAGCGAATGAAATTGACAATTACGTAAAGTTAACTTCTGTGGAGATAAAAAAAAAGATTCTCTTTTAATAAGTTTATTAAGTAAGTTTTAGTTATTCGCGCTCGGTCAAGCTTATGCAGTCCCTAGATAAAAAGTGTGATTGTGAATTTACCACCGTGCATTGGCCAGCTATGCAGTCCACAGAACAGACATAGCATAGAGATTGTTCTTTATGCTGACATCAGAAACAATTGCAATTCATGATCTCCCTCTACTCCGAAGAATGTACGAGTTCGAACAAAGCTACTTCCCTATGTAGTGCGCACATATGGAAACACGGTATAGCAGAATATGTATGTCAACCATTCTGATGATATCATTGAAGATTCCACAGACACCAAAACATCTCACTCGACATGCGTTTGGTGCGACGTGGGTCAATTTTTTTAAGTAATTTTTAATTATTTGTTATAAACCAGAATTTGTACATTAACCTTTTTGGAAATATTACTGAAGATTCCACAAACGCCGAAACACCGACGCTCTAGGAAAAATGCTTCTGTAAATATTCTTCATCTTACTGCTACCTCTGTCTAATTGACGCAGCTCATCTACTGCCCACTTTTGTATATCAAAAGAGTAAAGCAAAATTGGAACGGCAAGTATGTTAGGCGCAGACACCTTTTTCTTCCTTGAACTTTCGGAAGACCCAATATTTCGGAGTAGATGTCTATACTTGCCACAGAGAATCTTTAATTTCTTGTACATCCTGGATGTAACGTTTTTGTACACCCACGTATATATAGGTCACTCTTGCATCAAAATGTCGCAAGAATCATCCATCCGCGAGCTACGCATCCTCAAAGAATTACCCGCATCGTCATATCTTGAGATAGATGACCAGACATTTGTCCAACCCAAATTTCACACAAATTGGTCGCGTGTATTCTTCAATACAATTCAACACGGCAACAAATTAATAGATAAATTTTGATCAAATGTTGTGAAATGGTTGGCTCAATATTAAATGTGAACAATTCGCTAGATTCACCCAATATTGATTGAACTATGTAGGAATATTCAGACGTACACCATACATAAATGTATGTTTACAGTATTGCATTAATATTGGTCCAATATTATGTATAGGTTAGCTCAATGATTTGGGCCAATATTAATCTAAGACTATATACCGTGTGTCCCAAATTCAATGCTCATCATTGGGATCTTGGAAATGGTAAGAGCTACAAGTCGGCTAAATGAGATAAGTTTTAGCAAATTTTATGTAGATTCCAATTCCGTTAAGAAATCACGGCTAACTGAAACCGGTTTGGAGATTTTCCAAATAAACGAAAATTTTGTGATTTCTCTTTTTGGCTGTAGTCAAATAATCCATGGTCAGAAAGGTTTGAGACTTAGTAGGATACTTTTTGGACACTAATATTTTCGTCTAGGAACGAATGCTCGATATTTTTTTGTTTTCGAGATATCAGAGGTAACTTCTGCTTTTCTTATGGTAGCCATATTGGATTTTTTAGTTTTTCACATTGCGCTTAAAAAGAGCTTTCAGAAGATATATCACATGCCGAGGAAAAATTGTTTTAAAAGGGACTAATTTAAGAAAAGTTATCCATTGCTTAACAAAACAAAATAGTAGGACATGGAAAATCAAAAAGTTTTTGTAAAGCGTGAGACAAGGAAGTTGCTTACTCAGATGGCAACTACTTATTACCTATGTACATAAAATCTACTGTAAATTGCTTTATTTGTACAATTTTGTAAAAATATCAATTTTTAGATGATCATTAAGGTTTTATTTGTCATAAAGTTCTCAGTAAAGTGTTCAAAATTTGAACAAAATTTTCCCTTGACGAAGGACATTCATGCACGCAAAGTAGTTAGTAATTAGTAAAATTTGAAAAATGCTTTTCTAAAAACGACCAAATTCACAAATTTCAGTAAAATTTAGTAGGCTGTGGTTTAAAACAAATAATAAGCATTACTGTTAGTTAGTTCACTAAATGGTAGTGACGTTTTCGTAAATCGTTCAAGACCACTTATTATTACCATTCAAGAGTGTGATTATTGCAAAATGTCGCACAAATTTTCAAATGAAGAAAAATTTGATATGTTAGAATGTTAGTAAATAGAAATTCGTAAAACGCATCGGCTTCCTATCTAGAAACATTTCGTAGAGAATACAACCACATAGAACAGTTTTTGGAAGCATTATAAGCAATTTGTTAAATTACGGGAGTTTTGATATTAAAAGAGACCGGTGTGATATTGATAATGTTGACAGCACGAATAATATTCTCGAAGCTGTTAACAATAAGCCCCTCATATCAGTGCGACAAATTGCAAGCGAAACAAATATTTCTAAGACAACTGCACACAAAACATTAAAACAAAGGAAATATCGTCCGTACAAACCTACGATTGTCCAAGCTTTACACAATAATGATTTTGGTAGAAGACTTGAATTTTGTCGTTGATTTAATCAGAAATGAGAAGAACAAGCTGATTTTCAATCAAGAGTTATATAGACCAATGAAAGTCGTTTTACAAATTGTGGAGTCTTTGACAAGCAATTGTTACCATTGGGCCACAGAAAATCTGCATGTTACTACGCAAAGAAAATTCCAAACTAGGTTTGGATTCAATGTTTGGTGCGGCATGATAAGTATTATCTTTTTTTTTCCTATTCTACTCCTATGAACTGCCTATAACCTTTCCTTAATTATTATGTTTAAATCGCCATTTAATTGGTCTATTAATTTTTCACAACAATTTAACGGGAGCAGCCTATCGAGAACTTCTAGAAAATCAAGTTTTACTCGAGATAAGACAGCTTTTTACAGAACAAGAAATAAACGAATTGGGGTTCCAACATGATGGCTGTCCTGCACATATTACTAATAATGTTAGAAGGATATTGCAGGAAAAATTTGGTAACCGCATAATTTCAAACATAGGACCAGTATTGTGGCCTCTCCGTTCGCCTGATATAACCCCACCTGATTTTTATTTATGGGAAACGGTGAAAAATGCAGAGTATGATTTTGAAAGCCCGGAAACTATCGTTATTTTGGAAGACAGAGTTAAGGACGTTTTTGGCATGCCGATACTTTCAGAAGAGTAATCAGCCCAGTTAGACGTAGATGCCAAAAATGTATTCAGCTAAATGGAGGTAATATTGAACAGTTTTATTAAATCTTCTTACTTCTTTACTGTCTTCTATTATGTTAATTTGCTGGTTTTAAAAAATTTTCTTTGTGTTTAGTATTTTAAGAGAAAATTAAATTTATTTTAACATGTCAACTGGTAACCTTTATATGACTGTTATTTTTTATAATGGTTGGTATTAGCTATATCCATGAAATCAAAATAACTCTTTGATATTCCAAGGCCCACTATTTTGTTTTGTTAAGCTTTTCATAAATTAGTCCCTTGAAAAACAATTTTTTCTCGTCATGTGTAAATCATTTGAAAGCTTTCTTTAAGCGCAATCTGAGAAACGATAAATCCAATATGGCTGCCATAAGAAAAACAAAATTTACCTCGGATATCTCGAAAACAAATATATCGAACATTCGTTTCTACACCAAAATATTAGTTTCCAAAAAGTGTCCTAATAATGTAAAAGTCTAAAACCTGTCTGACCAAGGATTACTTGGCTACAGTCAAAAAGAAAAATCAGAGAATTTTCATTTTCAGATAGCGGTGATTTCTTAAAGGATTTGGAATCATCATAAAATTTGCTAAAACTTATCCCATTTAACCGACCTTAGTTTTTCTGGTTTATGAGATCGCACTGGTGAACATCGAATTTGGAACACATGGTATGTACAACGTATTTTTTTCAGTATCATCCCAATATAATCCCATCAATAAAGTATCAATCTAGCGAATTGTTCACATTTAATATTAAGCCAACCTTTTCACGACACTGAACCAATATTGATTGGTCCATTATTGTATTGCCGTCTTCTAATGGAGATTGATCGATTCCGCTTGTATTGCACATAATCCTGTTTAATATAGCGATCTAACAGCGACTGTCCTTGCAACCTGCCATGTCTTCTTAGTACCAAACTTTTCATGTATCTGCTGGTAGAATGTAGAATATAAGATACGTTTAAATGTTTTCTAGCAAGAGTTGAAGCCATTATCAATTTATAATGGTCGGAAAAATCCCCCTTTTTGGGGGGATTGTCGAGGTTCTACGACAAACCAGTCAGGTATCTACGATCCCTCGTTCAACCACGTGTTGAAATCTCGCACTCGACGGCGGTGAATGGAAGAAAATTTCTTCAATCACCAGTTTTTTTCGTACCTAGGACAGCGAAGTTCTTAGTGCTAACAAGAGCCTGTCAAACTTTTTTACTGGTTGCCAGACGCTTTTTCTGGCTTTCAAGATGTCTGTGGCAGAACTCATCGAAGTGTGTGATTGCTGTGTAATGGACGCGTCGTTTTGTATATTTGCTACCACAAAATTTCGACAACTCCTACAGTCGACGTATTATCGATTACATGCTGTAGCTCTTGAAACAGGTAAGAAGGACTCGAACGGAACGTGTTTTTTTCATATACCTCACCCGCCTATCTAAATAGTATTGCTTGATGGTATGCAATACTAGACCAATCAAATTAAGCAAAAATCAGGCCCACTTTCACGATAATTTCCAACCATTCCCGACCAATACTATTCGATTCAGCATATTTTTGAATTCTCATGGTCAATTTTGTCGTACGTTATATGAGCAAGAATTTAATTTATAAACAATTAAAGTTGTGAAAATGATGAAAATCGATGTTTCTGAATGTTCAACTTCAAACGCTGTGAAAACGGCAACAGATAGAGAAAAATTGCTCAGAACATTTTTTATAGAGTGTTCAATTCCCTTCAAAAAAGTCCGCGACGGCATATCTCTACGATGAATAGTTAAGGCGTTACAATGAGTTAAATGTTTATTATTATAGATTTATTGGGGTCAAAATAAAATAAGAAGGTTTAGTGCCATATCCCCAAAAAAACAACTATGCAGCTACGGACACGTGTTTCGGAGTTATTGCCCCTCATCAGCGCAGCGTAGCTAAAGAATTGGATCTAGGATGGGATAGATCAGGAACAAGAACTAAAATAAAGCTGAAAAGGACAGTACACAGTACTCAATTAGTGCATTCATGTTCCCATGTGCCACAATTGGGGCCTCAATGATCACAGTCAACACACAGAGCTCCATGTGTACTGCCCGTTTCCACCTAGCAAATACAAACAAAATAATATAAAATTATTGGGGTCAAAATAAAATAAGAAGGTTTAGTGCCATATTCCCAAAAAAAAAACAATTTAGATCCTAGATCCAATTCTTTAGCTACGCTACGCTGATGAGGGGCAATAACTCCGAAACACGTGTCCGTAGCTGCATAGTTGTTTTTTTGGGGATATGGCACTAAACCTTCTTATGTTTATTATTTTTCTACTGCGTACTGGTCAGCTGTATACGCAACGCGTTCCACTTTTTTCCACATAAGAAACAATTTTCTTCGAAATTAAATTGCGGCACACTTAAGCGACGTGGGTATCGCTCTTTTGGAATTTCAGAGCCAGGCTTCAAATTATCTTTTGAGGAATATGTTTTTATACACTTATCATGAACAGTAACTTCATTAACATTTTCTATTTGATTCCATTTCTTATCCTCACGTTTCTTGCTGTTTTCTATAAACGATTCGATTCCCTTTTGTTTTACTGTTACAGTCTTGCCCATTTGCAGAGTTCCTTCACATATAAAACAATTTTCTTCTAGCGACATTTTTGATCGGTTTATTTTATATTAATCAACAGCACAACCACAATGATAATGTAAAAATTGCTCACAATCAGTACACTGTATAACTGCGACGACTATTAGCATCAAACTGAACAGCTCATAACTTAATAATAATTTATCTTATTACTTAATAATAATTTTCCAGGTCTTTGAGTATGCATAAAAGTATATAATAATTATATCTAGACCAAAAAAGTGATAAATACATTTGCTAACTGTAAAAATAAGAAAATTATGAAAGATTTACAGCAAGTGTACTTTCAAATGTTCTGCGCAGGCGGCCATTACGCGGCATACGAGTCTGTAGATCGCGCATGCGCGTTACTTGTACAGCTGACTGATATACAGCAGACAAATAATAAATATTTAACTCATTGTAACGCCTTAACTATTCATCGTAGAGATATGCCGTCGTGGACTTTTTTGAAGAGAATTTAACGCTCTATAAAAAATGTTCTGAGCAACTCTTCTCTATCTGTTGCTGTTTTCGCAGCGTTTGAAGTTGAACATTCAGAAACATCGATTTTCATCATTTTCACAACTTTAATTGTTTATAAATTAAATTCTTGCTCATATAACGTACGGCAAAATTGACCATGAGAATTCAAAAACATACTGAATCGAATGGTATTGGTCGGGAATGGTTGGAAATTACCGTTTTGAAAAACCCTTAATTTTACTGGTCTATACTCTCAGATTTACAGCATGGTGTTGGCGTCTTAGTCTGGCTGCCATGCGTGGGATTTCTGTGGTTAAAGATTTGCCTGCTGTTGTATAATATACCACACTCTGCATCCAAGGTACATGCTATCTGGTTGACTGTAATTGCATGCAATCGCGGACTGTATTCCCTGTATGCAGGTTCGCTACACATGTAGCGGGTCAGCAAGTCCACGTCTATTATTATTACTCTTTTCTAGTATATTTTACACTAAAAACTGTCTGGTGATTTTTTTGCTGGATACGCCATTTTCAAGATAAATTGAACAAATTTTCAAAATCAATAATTCAATTAAATTTTTTTATCAATAATTTTGGTATATCAGGATACTAATTATTATTTTATGAAATACCAAAATATTGATTGAAATAGGAGTGTTTGGAAAATATGTTTTCAATTTTCAAAAATGGTATAACCCAAAAATAAATAAGAAGAAATAAATTTATTGCTGAAATTAAAGTTGTGATTAATAAACTCAAACATCGTAGAAGCTTATTTTGTATGGGTTAAACCGTATGTAAGATTGCGATGTAACGAATTGCACAGTAACTAAGAAGGTAATAGGTTCTTCCTCCCTAAAATTCTTGCCTTCTTTTAGTGATAAAAAAGGTCATATATGACGTAATACTAGAATTCATTACAAACTCCTGGGTCAGAAGTGAGTATCTCTGTCTTATCCAAGGTTCTTGCTCATTTTACAAATATAATTAAACAAAAATTAATAAGAGAATTAATTAGTATCTGGCAGTATCGAAGCAAGCCGTCTTCTAATTATATATTTTCTACAAGAAATATAAATGTTCTTGTAATTACGCTTAACATTTAATAATTAACTAATAAGTGATGTTTTTTGGTTCTAATATTTGTTCAAAAATATCACCTTTTCATATTACTTTTGTATTGGTTGCTAGGCGACTACATTTTCCGGCTGAAAAGTACTTTTCATCCTAGGACGTCCTAGGAAATAAGTATAATATTATTGAACAAAATAAAATAAATTCAATTAATATCAAACTGTCACTTTATGCATCATTAAGTTGTTAAATTTTAGCCTAAATATTATAATTATTAAGTCAATATTTGCTTTTTTCTCGTGACATTTCCTGTCATAAATATATTGAGGTGGTATACTTTGTGAAACATAATGAAACATGCAATTGAGATTTCCTAATACATTGTTAAATTAATTTTTATTTATTTTTAGGTGTTGGTTGTTTTTCAGAGAGGTGTAATGAAAAATATCGGTCATTATACGTCTATAAACTACTTTTCCTGTGTTTGCATAGTTCTCGTGTTCATGCGCGCACGAATATATCCTAGTTTCTGAACTCTTAATGAAATTAATAGATTAAACAAACTTACCTTAAGTAAGTTCAATCTTAATTATATATGGCGTCTTGTTCGAGTAGATCACCAAGGATAGTATACTTTCTCTCCACTAGGTGCCGCCACGAATTCCAAAAGAGGCAGAACACTCCTCATGCTTCCCATCTTCTTTTCCGTGCATACTCATTACTTTTTAAACCTCCTATTGCAACCAGAATAGATCACAGGATACAGGGTAGAGCGGGGGTGATCTATTCGGACGAGAGCACATATAATTAAGACTGAACTTCACTTAAGGTAAGTTCATTTAATCCATTAATTATACTTGCATCTCGTCCTCTAGATCACTGATGGTAGATGTTTAAAGCATTTGCGATAAATTATTTAAAATGAGTATGCAGGGGAAGAGAGATGGGAAGCATGAGGAGTGTTCTGCCTATTTTTGAATTCGTAACAGCACCTAGCGGAGAAAGAGTATACTACCATCAGTGATCTAGAGGACGAGATTAAAATATAATATACTATTTCGGACGGTAAATAGTTTTAAACAAAATAGTGATCAATATATAAATAAATGAAACAAACTAATACGATTGACAAAATTTAATAAGAGTATCAAGTGACGTGTAGTCGATAACGATCATATTTTTTTAATTAAAATAAATATAATAAATAAATTTTATCATTTTCTTGTTACAATTGATTAGAAAATAGTGTGTGATATACGGATGAAAATGTTTTTCATATTCATGCGGTTGCCGAACTCGACTTCGCTTCGTCCGGCAATTTTCCATAATTGTACGAAAAACTGCATTTTTCATTCTTGTGTCATAAATAACTATTATATCAAAAAATTAAACTTGCCCCTTCAGAGAATGTATCATTTCTTCAATTATGTGTTTTGACAGTGATAAGTAAAATAAAACTTTAATAATTTTTAAGCACACTAAGAAGGAAAACTGCAAATTATCTTAATTTAGTAAAATCAGCAGTACAAACAATTTAGTCAATTTTCTATTATTCTTTTTACTAAAACAATCTTAATTGCAATATAGTTATTGTACTATTCAAAAGTTACCCTCAAGCATGCTTTACTAATTAAATCATTGCAGTTTGTAATAATATTTAAATAAGTTACATAAAGCGTAAAACATTATATAGGCTTAATTTCAAGTTCTAATGTCTTCCATTTTTTTTTTTAAATACTTGCCATTAAAATGTCTATGAAAAATTCCTCAACAATAACATAGCTTATTGTACAATTTTCATAGACATTTTAAAGACAAGTATCTGTTAAAAATGTTTTTTTTTTTTCAAATTTCATAACCCATCATCAGGACAAGGACAATTTACTTAAAAGAAAGTGAAAAAATTAGGAAAGGAATTAAGTTCCTTACTTAATTTTTTTCACTTCCTTTCAGTAAATTGTCCATGTCCTAATGATGATGGTAGACCTCGAAAGCTGGCTTGACTAATCTGAATTTAATATACATATAGTATATTACAGATAGAGCTAAACCTAAGTTTAACCGGTTAAAATGCGTATTACCCAAGCCTTGTGGTTAAAATTAGAAGAAATTTTAAAAGTTTCTACGTTTAACCGGGGTGTACCCAATGCTAGCGGTTAATTAAATGCGTACTATTTATGACTATTTCTTCTAAAATGTCAATATATGAAATGCCTATTTCATTAATTTCACTGTATTCCTTGTCTACAATAACCGTTCAAACTTGTCATTCTCCTTAATTTTCCTTTAAAATGTCATTATTTCGTTTCAAATCCCTTGCCCATTATTTATTTTTCGATCACGACTTTGAACTGTGACCTTCAAACAACATTCAAAATAAAAAAAGACATTTTAGGATAAGAAAAATTAATGGGAATGACATAAATTGAAATGGTTATTATAGGGCAAGGAACAAATCAATGATATACATGTTGTAAATAACATTATTATCGTGAACGCATTTCGCAAATTGACATTTGCAAATAGAGTCATGTACAGTACGCACTTAACCAACTAGCAATGGGTAAATCTAGGATTAGCCTGTTAAATATAGAATCTTTAAAGAATATTAACTATCCTTTCAGCTTTATTCGTAACATGTACACATAATTACCATTTATTTCCCATTATCTCTAATCAATTTGTGTATACAATTCATTTATGATTTTTTAAAATAAAGTTGGTTAACTGAAAATAGCTTTAAAATGGATATAAAGAATTTATACCGGTGGTTGTTTTCCCTCAGTTTTATATTAATTTCATAATATCGTTGAACCCAGTGCATCCTAATTTTTGTAATCATGGCAAATCTGAATTGATTGACGTGCAGGTCAATAAAATTTGCTATTAACAAATACAAAGTACACCAAAATTGATATAAATAAAGTTATCGCTGTTTGAAATTCCCTAAAGTTAAGGGTCGTCCACTTCCAAAAAAAAATTGTCTATTGAGATCAAATAGGTTTCACAATTTATGTATTGAAAATTAATTGAACAGTATTTTGTTTAGTCATAAAGGTATAATAAAAATTATAATAACGCAAAGTATTCCAACAGAGAGGGTAAAAGTTAATTTAGAAAATAGTAATAAATACTAAAAATAATATCTAAATATACCGGATTGAGTTATGTTAATATTTATAATTGAGAATTATATAGAAATAATATCCAACGGCCAGCTAAATCGAAATTTATGATTATGAAGTATGACTGAAGTTTCCAAATGTCTCCAAGCCAAGCAATAGATGTCGATTTCCCCACTTCTTAAGCTCTATTAATAATTCGAATGATCATTCGATTATTCGAGTATTCGATTAGCCATTATTCGATTATTGAAATCATTCAATTATGCTCAGCACTAATTTTTATCAAATGAATGTAAATACCTCTTAAGGCGGTCTGCGAATGGTATGCACAACGTCTCAAGAGGGCTTTCCATTTATGTGGTAAAATAATCACTTAATCACTTCTTATAGTGATACAAATTTATAAATCATTAAGAAGTGTGTGTTGGCAAAAATTTATTTAATCTTCAGTTAAATAAATTGAGAGAATTTCTACTTTGGTAACTATTTGGGAATTATTTGTAGTATTTATTATTATTTTGTAAATTAGTATTTTGTATTTTTGCAATATTTTGCTCTTGTATTTTTGAAAGTTATTTATTGCTGTTATTTTTGTAGGAAAAGTTAATTTTATATTTAAATTCAACTATTTAGTAACTTTTTTTTAATAAAATCTTATTATAACTTCAAGAAAATGATACTTTACTAAATTAAGTTTTCTCTTATACTTTTCTACGTATAATTAGTGAGTCTAAATTATGCAATCCATATACTGAACAAAGAGAAAATATAAATAGTTGCAGACGAGATAGTTTCAAGTAATAATAATTGCAATTTTTAAGTGAAACTATTTCCAAAAACTCTCTTACAAATGATGTTGAGAAGATGTTTTAAATAGATCCATGTCATATATATTTTATTTGATCCCATATAAGTTCACAATGTAATATGTTACATCGGTATCAATTTCTCGAGAAGTTCAAAAATATTTATCAACCTCTATAGATATACGAATTCATATATCTACACATGGGTGCCTGCATAATATATGTCTTCTACGTAGATTGCAATTTATGTGTTGACACGGCAAATAATTCCCCTCAATTTATATACGCTTACCTCGTTTTTCTATGTCAATTTTTATTTCGAGCCATATCCCTATATAATTAAATCATACATATTCTATGAATTTTAAAGTATAATGTTATAATATTTCATAAAAGAAATGTCACTTATCAAACATAATGGTTGTCATTTTCATAGCTCACTTTAATAATGTTGACTTTTTCATATTTACAGTAACTAGTTTAACTAAGATACTCGACGTATAATAGCTCAAAAACGGTATATGGTATGGGTAACATATGGCATATTTTTGAAATCAGGAAAAAGTATCACTCCAAAAATTTAATAATCTGCAGGGTATCCCATTTAAAAAAATATATTATTTTTTTGTACCCCTGAAATCTGCACGGTACTGTACATTTGATAGCATTTTTTACAAAATTCAGTCATAACCACACAACTTTTATTTAAAACTTTTTCTTCTATAGGTAATAATAACGATGATAAGGGGTGGGTAATTTATAATGAATATCCCTGTACGTTGAAGATCACTTTCCCTTAGATAATGAGGGCTGGGAAAATATAGTTTGAGGATATCAATGTTTACATTAGCACTATTGAGCATAATCCTGGCGTCGCGTCGGTGACTTTTCTTGGTAGTGAAAATAGGACGAAGTTAAAAAAAGGTGTTATCATGTTGTCACGAAACATTAGACAGGCACCTAAGAGAAGCAATTGAGCAATATAAAGAGAAGGATAGAAGCTGTGTTCAGTGACGGCTGGTGAAATTTAGGCTATGTATTGGGGCATGGGACCCAAGCGATACTTTAAGACGTAACTGTCAAGACTAAATGAAGAACTTTTTGCAGAAAAAAAATTGCACAGTAAAAATTGAATCTAAAATAAAATTTCAAAACAGTGCAACTTTATAGAAAACCAATATTTTTTTGATGAAATTTGAAATCTTTCGTTATATTTTCCACCTGATTCTGAAAAAAATGTTTCGCAAATATTTTACAATTCGTTTAAAAAATAACCTGGAGGGCTTACAATTTTTCCAACTTTTTTTTCGCAAATTTCAATCGTAAATTTTTGTCTGCAAAACTTCTTCATTTAATCTTGATAGTTACGCGTTAAAGTATCGCTTGGGTCCCATACTCTGATACTAAGATATGACAGCCTAAATTTCACCACTGTGTATTATAGCAAGGGACGGAGTCAATCGGAGTTAAATGTGTATTAATTATTATATTCTCGTTCACTCATTTTTTTCCTCTGCATTGTTCATTTTTATATATGTATATGTATCTTATAGTATTTTATTGCAAATATTCACGAATGGATTGTTAGGCATTCTTTTGATAAAGCGGTACGAGTAAAAAAACCGCTGCCAATTATTTGGGGATCAGAACTTCCTCACCGTAGTAAAACTCGATGTGTGGTGGAGTTTGTAATAAAAGTAATTTTTGACGTTTTAAAAAAGTCACATTGGTGAAATTCACTAATTTTTTTTTTTGAAAAAGTAATTTTTGACGTTTCAAAAAAGTCCCATTAGTGGAATGTCACTAATATTTTTTTTGACATGTCACTAATATTTTAAAATTTGAAATTAAAAAAAAATTTTGACATTTCAAATTAACGTTTCAAAAATGTCACTAATATATTTTTTGAAATTTCAAATTTTAAGAACCGATTTTGCTCATCAACGAACACAATCTCTCTCTTGACCTCTAGAATGTGTGTACCAAATTTGAAAGTATTATCTCAAAAACTGTAGCTGCTATCACGACCACATAGACAGAGACAGACAGACACATACAGACAGAAACATTTTTTTGTCCGAAATTTTGTGTATCGTCATAATTCGTCGAGATTCGTGCAAAAATGCAATAAAAATTTTCAAGATTTTTAACTTTTAGGGGTCAGGAAGTAATTATCTAAAATTAATTGTCAACGCGCATATACAGGGTGTTTCAGTTTCTAATCTTCTAGCATACAGAATCGAACTAAAAAAAATTTGTGTATGTACTTATGGCCTAAAATGCTCTCTTATGTAGATACGTGGAGTGATTAATGATGTTTTTTGTATTTGTTTAATAACACAACATAAAAACAGTTTTAATTATTTAAAAAAAATATATATACCATAAACATGAATTGTTTTTGTCATATATGATTATTTTGTTAATTTCTATTAGCACTAAAAACGGTGGTGTCCCCATTTTCACCAATAGGTACTACGCTTCTGAATAAATAATGGTAAAAATAGAGTCACCGCAAAGTGGACCCACACTTTATGTGGTCAAAAGTCTAATATTTTAATAATCGGTACAAAATTAGGCCTACCGAGGCTTTTGGGACAGCTAATTACGAATTTGTGATCAAAACTGAGTAATTCAAAACAGCGGATCCAATATGGTGTATGTCAAATAGATAACTTTGATAAACATGAATCTATTTTCACGGGTGTAGTCCCGTGTTGATGATACTGATAGGTCCCTAGAGTGACTGCAATTGCTTAAACGACGTTTCGGCGGAATCACATCTGCCACATTCAGATTCTCATTAAAAACTCATTGCGGTAGCTTCTCACTAAGCATGAATAATTCGTTCAATACCGTATTTATTTTGAGTACTTATTTAAGTAACTTCGCAACGTTTTGATCTGTTAATTTTTCTTCACCTACTAGCTGCTTCCAACTTTGATTTTCTTTTAGGTTTGATAGTTCTGATTGCGATTCTTAAGTATTGCAACTCTTCAGAATCTGCTATGTACCATGTGAATTTCAAGTTACGAAACAATAAAATAAAAGCTGAATCTATATTCTCATGTTCTGAAATAGAATCGAAAATTTTATAAACATCTCTGCGAAGGTTCGTTAAACCAGAGAGCGCAGAAGAGGAAGAAAAACAGTTGTAAAGATAACGAAATCATAAGTAATTAAATAATTCTCAAAATTATCACAAGAGAACAATTAATTCGAATAAGAGTATTCAAAAAAACTATTTACTAAATCGCACAAAAAGGCTCATATGTCAATCAAAATATACTTTAAATAATAAAGTGATCAATGTGAATATTTGATAGGTGGTGGAACGACGGGGAACGATGAGTTGGCAGCTTGTAGGTTTAAGAAAAATCGTATAAATTAAGCAAATACAGTTCTCTTTCTGTACTTTAATGTTAACTTTAATTATTTTATTATCATCGCAGTACCTGCTACCGATTCCAATGAAATATATAGTTTTATTAGATGAAAATAATTATTAACAAAAGTATTTAGTCCGATAAATTTAATTCGAAATATTTTTATAAAAATGTTTATTTCAAACAGCCCTCACCGGCAAATCAATAATTATTTTACCTAAAACTATTATTTTTACATACTCTTAGGCATCTATACAGTTTGGGAATGAACTGAATCGTCCTCTAGAATCGCAGGGAATCCAACTGGACATAACACGGTAGTATTTAATTAATTATGTTTTTTTCTTGAAACCAAATCGAACGTGTTTTAAAAATGGAAGATCCTTCGTTCTCTATGTTTTTTGATCGACGAATATTTTGAATTATGCTGCAGCGTTTGTGATTTATTTATGATAAAATAACTTTCACGGAGAATACAAACACCGTGATAGGGTAAGTAGCTATAAAGAGTGAGTCGTTTGTATGGAAAAAAATAAAGTTTATGATGACACGGATCTTGAGTTGACAGAGAACAAGTCTGCAAAGACATTCAACAACAACATAAAGTTGGTGGTTAGACATAAATCTCCTAGAAATATATAAAGTTACCGCTTGAAACTCTTAAAATAATTGCGCATTTTCATAAACCTATTATGCATAGCGAAATTAAAAAAGGTCTCCTCTTGAAAGTCATTCGCGGAAAACAAATTTTAAATCTTTCAAGAGACCTGCCAAATGGAACGATTGAAAGAGTTATATATTAACGGTGCCCTCCATTACTGTGTGCGAAATAGGTCAATATTTTTTTATACTTTTATTAATAATAATTAAGTGATCTATTTTCTTTTCACTGAACAGATTTTCTTTATTTTTTATTTGTTTTTCTGTTTTAATAAATGTTAAATATAACCCATAACATCCTCACACATCTATTACATAAAAAATGTTTCTTTCACTTTTTATATTATTAATATGCAATGTCTTAACATTACCACAGAGATAAATTATAACACACATTTTAACCCAAAATAGACTAGACGTAATTTTCTTAAAGCATTACACGGAGTGTCCCCAGACAGAGACTTACCAGTGGTATTTAATTTTTGTGAAGGGATACTTTTGAGCATTTCTGTAAAGGAGAATCCTTAAAAAAATTACTTCTATATGAAATCCTTTTCTGGAATATTGTAAAAAACAAAAAATCAGAAAATTTGTATTTCTCTTTAATGAAAATTTTTATTTAATTATATCATCTATTATCATTTTTATTATGATTTGAACTACATATATCATGCATATTTATATGAAAATCCACTTCGAACAGAGCTAAAGAGTTGAGATGTGGCACACCTATAGATATTGCCATTAGGGCGACGGCATACATTTAAATTATGCCAAATATGGCATGAGATAAGAAAATAGGTGTAAAATGTCCATATTTTCTACCATCAGTTAGACAGTTGAGATCTAGCTTTGCCACACTCTTAGCTTTTTCCTTAATAACAAACGGAAAATTCAATACTCGACAATTGATATTGGTATTAGAGTCATTCATATATGGAGAAATAAGTTACTACTTTCAGGTAATCTAAAAGATAAAATTGGAATAAATAAAAGGTCGGAGATTAACGAATTATTTGTAAGGACTGTATTCATAATTATATGGGACAATCGAGACGATCAACTCGAAACAGATTTAGAAAGCATATAGCTCATCTCGAAATAAATAATGAAGTACAGATAAGTCTAGTGTTGCCTAACGTATGTTTGAGAACAATTAGACGCTAGATACTAACAATTTATGACTAATTGAAAATGTAACAAATAAATAATAGACAGATGGAAGCATCTGAAAACTTGACAATTACAAAATTTGGTATTTATGAAAACTGTAAAAAAAAACAAAAAATTTATTGGGTATTACATAAGCGTCCTTTCAAACCTAATATAATAATAATAATAATAAATACTATAGTTTCTTACATTTTATACTGCCGTTTTCATCTGTGCTAATGTAAAAGTTTTAGATTAATAATAAATCAAACACGATGCTTTTTTGTCACAGAAGTTATTAAAACAACTACTTCATTTAGGAGTAAGATGACAATAGATTAAATAATAGTGGTCATAATATTTATAAGCAAAAATTCCTTGATCGTGTTGGACTTCTTATCTACCTAAAACTTTTATACTAACTCATTCAGATTGGAATACTATAGCTAGGTATATATTATCGTTAACATATTAGGTTTCAAAGGATCCTTATTAATAGAGTTTACCGGCCATCAAATTGTGATTTCTGTTTGCACTTGGAGGTTAAAAGTTAAAACCTATTTTAAATAAGTTTTAAACTTTTAAGACTTCAAACTTCATCCTCAAAATATCGTCTTGTAGATACGGGGTAGCTGTAGAGGGTGAAACGTAAAAATTACCATACAAATAATTTTACGTTATTTTAATCTACAGAATTCGTCTATATATTTGTTAGATAATAGTATAATTTTTGTTAAAGTAAACGTTTAAAAATAATTAATTAAACAATTAGGAAAGCACGCAGTTAAATTTTGAAGGTCACCGTTTAATTCGTTTCTTCTGAAATTTACCGCTTTGATCAAACAAACTTTTTGTTTAACACGCCTCTAACTACTTAACTGTTAATATTATCAAAGTAATTATTAATAGCCTTGCAGAGTGGAATTTCATGATTCTAAGTATTGTTTTACTTTTTAATTACGATAACTGTATAATTTGGTATCGATTTTTTTATTAGCACTTGCACGACATCTTATAAGGTTGAATTTCGTCTGTCGGCGTTTGCAATTGAAATTAGTTGTATAACTTATTTATTATTAATCACAAAATTATAAATCTATTCAAAAAAGATAAGGTGTACTTTTCTTAAGAGTACAATATTTTTCATTTGGGCTTTCGCTTCGGTGATATACGAGGAGAACGCAAAAATTGTCTAATTCGAATTAGATTATGAAGCATTTCAAATCGAGATATTGCTGTTTTAAGTTTCGTTCTCTCGTAGGCCCCAATGTATAAAATAGTATTTGAAATTGTAAAAAAAATATTTGCTCTATACATAAAAAAATCGCAATTCATCTCTTTTTTTACCACTGTATGATTAAATTGTTTTTTAACTAGTGCCCTTTTGCACAATACGACATTCGACGGCATCGGGATTTTGAAACGTCTGTACATGAGCATTTATTTTATATAAAATTTAGCTTGTACCAACGAAGGCCCCACAAAATATACTATTTTAATCTATGAATTTCAAAACATAAAATATTAATTCAAATTTTTGGCGAATGCGCCAGTCCTAAGGAACACCGAAACATTTGTCGCATTCGATCAGGGAAATGCAGCGCGCTGTGGCTGTGTATTGAATAGGTCGTAATTTACACGTAGCGCTGTAGTGCTTTAGCAAAGATTATATACACATTTGGCTTTAGTAAAACAATAAAGAATTTAATTTCTCAGTTTTAGCGCTGCGATAATAAGTAAAGCAGTGTAGCTTGTTAAAAAAAGGCGTGTGTTAACAAATCTTGTACCTCTAGAGATATCCTCGATATTCTAAAATAGTTTTAAAGTGCATCTAGAGTATCTAAGGGAATAGTTTGCTCAACATATTCCAAGTTTCCTCTTTATAATTCATATCAATATGCTTGACGAATATCACTGAAGTAAGGTTAAAAAAACAATCAATGTTGCCAACCAAAAAAATTGTTGTCTGAATTGTGAAACGAATAAGTCAAAGGTTGATCTCTGGATAAATAATTAAAAATTATAATTTGTGACTGGATTTTTCCAACCTTTCTTTTTTTTACTTATAGTTAGTGATTGTTCAAACTGTCAGTTATATAAAAATACGGAGAACCTATTTTAAATAGTCCTAAGCATGATTTAATTAAAATTAAAATGTGGACTATATAAAATTTTTTTCTCTATAAAACTTGGCCTATTCCCATTAAACGTAAACATCACATTGATACAAGGCTATTATCTCTACACATAATCAAAAAATAAAGTTAAAATTAGGGTGATAGTCCGCGAACAACCAACATTACACAAATTAGAGAGCATAACGCATGTTTTAGAATAAAACACAAATTACCATGTCAGGCGTTACTCATTTTTACACAACAAATTTAGACTCGGCTAGCAAAATTCAAAATTACTCTAAATTAATTTTTCTTTTTCATCTTTCATGTTTGTTATTTTTTGTCGATTAAAAATTCTTTCTTCAAAATTTTTATAGTTAATAACCATTATAACAACTTAATAATTATAATTTTTTGAAATAAAAATTAAAGGGAGCTGACATTCCCGCTCTGATTTCTTTAAGTGTTTTTAGCGAATTTTTACGGTAAGTGTTTTTACCGTTGCAACAATCAAAATTAAACAATTTTTAATATACTAATTTTGACACATTTTTATTTTAATTATTTATATACCGTTTACACTTCTTCTAAGTGGGTAATTTATTCTGTTTGTTTTATTTATATACATATTTGTTCTTATACAAATAGGAGATGTATTTTATTGTTCAATGTCTTAATCTAAACCGGCTCCATCCCCGCCCAGCCCCTCAACTGTCACGGCGCCTACGAGACGTGGATGTTCGGCTGGTCACAGGCATAAGTGTCCGGCGAGGACACTGTTGTATTATTTAATGTTAATAAATTGTTTGAATTGAATTGAATTGAATTTCCGCAGCGTTAGAACTAGTTAAGCAACTAACTGGTAAATGTAATAATTTGTTTCATGTTTCTTTACCATTATTTTATAAATTATAAATCGTTCATCGTTCATCGCTAAAAAATAAATGTAGGGCAGGAGGAGATAAAACAGAAACATTTTGTACAAACATGAGTTATAATTATTACCTTAATAATAAATTAATAAATGAATAAATAATTCCGTTAAATACACAATATTCCTAATATTATCAAAGTATATTAGATTATTCGTTTTACTTACAGATACAGTTATAGATTTAAGTAATTTTCATATGTAACATTTAGATACCGCAACCGTACTTACGCAAATGGAACACTGAATCCAAGTCTCAATTGGGAAATTGTAATAGTCGCTCCGGCAAACCAAACAGTGTCTTTATGTCTTTATTTTCTTCTGTTCTATTCGCCCTTTTCTCTATTCAAATTTTCACTATACTTGCTTGTACAAGTTTTAACATTATGACCGTAGATAATTTTAAACTAAAAAGCAGCATTATTTATTATTATGAAATTTATTATTATGTTATTTATTCAAATTAATAGAGTAATTAATTATGAACTGAAAATAATAATTAAACTTATTAAAAAAGTGGTTACAAAATATAAACTGTCTTTCCCTCTGAGTGCAGTAATCGATTTCATAAATAGTTCTGTACCCCAATCATGAGTGATATACTTGCTTAGTCTAAATAAATTTAAAAAACATGTCAGGTGACCTGGTTGGCCACCTAACTTTGCCACCAAAATCTCAAATCCCTAGATAAAATTCTTTTAAAAAATATCTCTTTCAATTAATTAGTGCATTTGATGACCGTCTAGCATACACCGCTTAGTTATATAGGAATAATAGGAATATTGTATTACTTCTTCTAGTAACTAAGACATTTCTTTTTCAAAAAAATTTACTCAGCAAATTCGCGTAGCACAGAAAAAAAATAGTCTGTAAAAATTCTCCCAAGTAGCATTTTTAGACACAATTTCGAAACAAATTTGGTAGTGGGAAACAGTTTTATAACTGTTTCGATTCTTATGGGAGATACAAATGTTTACATTAATTTCCGACTTTTTTTCTGAAATTGTTACCACTTTTTTTAAATTTTACACATAGCACAATAATGTTATGGAATAGTGTAGTAACTGTTTCCACCTTTAGGTAAATTTTTTCTTCGGAACAAGTGATTGAAGATATTCTCGAAACATATTGCAGCATCTCGTTTCCAACAATGTTAGGTGTAAAACCATTAATCAATACAAAACATAATAAAGTGTGTTATACATTTGCGAAACCATGTATAAAGCAGCAAGCTAGAAACTTGAAACATGTTTCTCTTTATTTTGGAACCCAGCACAGGAGCGCGAAGTGCCACCACAATAAAAACATGTACTGAATAACCATATTAAATTACGTATGTATCGAAAATTTATCGCAACATGTCGGAAACAGCTCCCATTTTAGACGTGGCACACTTTGTTAAAAACGTTTGCGAGAATGTTTCTTATAATGCCACTTAGGCTTAATCCAAAGATTATGTTGCTGACCGATCGTAATGCAGTTAAGCATAAGAACAGATTGCAAGCTTGATAACTTGTCGTACGGGACTTCGTCCCTTCTACAAATACAAAATATTTGTATGTAATAGAAAAGTAACATCTAGATTATTATTCATTTGACACACAAACCATATCTTCATTTAAAAAATTCCAAACTTTCTGGACGTAATGGTCTGGAACTGACTCATGGATTACCGTTTTTGGAGACAGGAATTTTACACACACTTACTATCTATCAGTTTAAAAATAAAATAATTGCGTAGCAAATTTCATGAAAGACAGTTCAAGGTGTTCCCACGACATTGAAAAAAAAAAAAATTATAAATAAAGTTCCGACGACATAAAAACACGGGTGTCTTTCAAACTACATTTTTACAAATTGTTTCAAAAATACATCTCTGGTGGGTTAAATTTTAAGACCAAAAAAAATACTTGATGAAAATGCGCTCGGAAAAACCTTGGTTAGGCGAGAACTGCATTACTCATTAATAATTTACAGAAAAATGTTTCGATTTCAAAGTTTAATGATAGTTTCTACTCATTAGAATACAAGTTTAACTACTGTAGTTCGAGTTGTAAAAACTTATTTTAGGGGTGGCAAATTAGGGGTGTCCACCACCTTTTTATACCTTAAGAGTTTTTCATGTTTATCAATTTGGTATCTATAAACAATTTTAAATATGACGGGTGCTCTTATATTTTGTCGGTCTCTGATCCATCTTTTGCAGAAAAAATTATATTTTACATAATACTCGTATGTTTATTGGTTTCCTTACCCTAAATAAGTGAACCTTGTTTTATTTATAAAATAACGGCAATACTCCATAACAAGTATTTTTTTTTGCATTCGTGTAAATAATCTTAAGTCACATTAAGGTTTCAAAACATTATTTTGAAGAATAGTTACGTATTCTGATTTTGTAACTAAATTGAAAATTGTTGAAAATAACATGATTTTGAGGTTATTTTTTGGGAGAGTATAAGAAAACATAATTTTTTTTATTTCATAATAAATACATGAAATGACCTTAAAATTAGACGAAATTATGAACCAGAGACACGTTCAAATATTCTAGGATTGTCACGAATTGTTTGGAGACTATTAACTATTCACTGTTTTAAAACATCAATGTCGTTAATTGGTTCTTAATAAACTGATTTTAAATTACCCCATAAACAAATACCTAACCGGAAATTCCTATTAAAACATTTAAAGTGAATCAGTGATGTTGCTAACTTTGAACGATTCGTAGTAATTTTCATCTGCCCATAAATAATTCGTATGGGAACTGAAAATTTCCGTCAATACAAGCTTTATCCGTAAAGAGAATAAAATTACAATAGGTACTCTTTCTCAGGAACCATCAACAAAAACTTCTTTAAGCAAGGAAATCAACAAGTGAAAGCGCTTGAACTCGCTGAAAATGGTACAGATACATCAACGCTTCATGTCAGATTCTCCATACAGTTAAATACGATAGCTCCTAAATTGCAGCGATAAATTAAAACCACGAGATTTTACGTTGAAAAGTAGGTTGATTTTTCTAATACTATTTTTCCGAAAAATGCATCAATGCAGAAATACAGCCCTCCAGAGTTTAGGCTTGAAAACATTAAACCCTCAATTTCTGGGGAACAGCTGCAGATTTTCAAACGAAACTCGGTACGCCTCTTATTTTGGTTTCAGGAATCAGTCCACGAAAGATTTCAGTATATTTTTTAAACACCCTATATAGTAACAAATACAATTTTTTGAAATTATTTACTATTAAATTTGCAATACCGTCTATTAGAAATGTATACGTCTTAGTTTAACAAAATAAAAAATATGTATTAAAAAGTATGTATTAAGTAGTATATTATTTAATTATAATTACAAAACTTGTGTTATTAGTTAAATTAATAATTATTAATGCAATATTCTCCGTGACCGAACGATTGTGAGGTAACGTATGTTTTTTTTTAATCGACTTTGGGTCGTAGACTATGCAGCCAGTCGCTATTTATAATTTATAACGTATGTTGAACTGGTGTATATCTGATTTTTTTTCTGATAGTTAAGAACAGTCTCATGTTAGTAAATACTTAATTCGTTGCCTTTTTTACAAAATAATTAAATATATTTTTTACTACACAAATTATTTAAAAACTGCGTTAGTCTTATAGGCATAATGTTTACGTCTTCAAAAAAAGCATTATTGTTTTTCAAGTAGCAAAAAATTAAATAGAATAATGCCTTTTGTTATTAATTTTACGTATTTGTAAAATAATATTATGATGATATTTTTGCTATAACTGAAATCTTTATACTTTATAATTTACTGAAAATAGTTAAATTCCAACTCTTCTGCTGTTGTCATTTTCCATTACAAGATAATAGTTTATTAAACAACAAGTTTAGAAAAGCAAAGTTTTACTAAACGAATATAGCTTTTGAGTATGAGCGAGCACAGCGAGCGAGTAACTTAAAAGCTATATATTATGAGTTTAGTAAAACTGCTTTTCTTACGAGGTTTGTTTATACTATTTTTTCGCATTTTGTGTTAGTAATTATAAGCAAATAATCATAGATATAAAAGCATTACAAAATTATTAATTTAAAAAATGTCATAGTATGTATCTGGGTATGATTTCCGTAACCTAGTAACTTGACACGGCTTTGTTTATTTACATAACAACAGTTAACAAGTTTCATTTTTGTGAGTCGAATTGAGTTTAAGTTACATATTAATTAAAAATATCTGATGTGGGCAGAACATAACTTTCTTATACCAGTATATATCATCTTGATCTAAATAAATCATTCTATTTAATTTTTCACTTACCTCAATTAAATTTTAATAGCGTACCTTGAAACGTTTCATTAAAATTTTTATATAATTAATTAGTAATAAAATAGTCGGAATGGATTCAGGAGGACTCAAAACGTATAAATCAATCAAAATCTCGAGGTCGAAAAAAAATCACGATTACTATACTTCCTTATATTAGGTATAAGAAAGTAAAACTGAGTCTTGCTACTGAAAACAATTTGGAAAATTGTTCTGAAGACATTTTAAATGCCGCTCAAGAAACGTCTTCTAGCTTACTTCCTTTAAAATCCAAGGAAAAATACGAGAAGGTATATTAAATATTTTGTAATTGGAGGATGACAAAAACACACTAAGAACTGATGAAAGTGTAATGATGGCGTATTTTGAAAGTGTAATGCTGGCGTATTTTTTTGAGAAAGTAAGCTATCTCTTATACATATTTTAGTGTTTTTCATACAATGTCTTTCATTATTTTAGGCAAAAGCATTTAAGGCATCCAGTTTATGGTCTACATATTTCATGTTGAAAAGTGCTGTAAATAAACAATTTTCTGTCAAACTGTTTTTTATTAACAGTGACATTACTATATAGTAAAGTGACATTTCTATGTGGTAAAATAGCACATTATCAGTCAAAATGCGAAAAATCCTATTACACTCTGCATAAGTCAATTTCATATTTTAGCGTGTCGTGAGGGCATATAAATATGTCACGTAAGTTTTGTTGCTGTTGTCTGTATATTAGGGAAAAAATTGTATTTTATGTATAATATAAATTTAAATCATATTTAAATGAAAGGAAATATCTGCGATTGACGACATGTGTGTTATAGATGTTTCATAAGTGTGGTACAGTATACCTGTTACAGTATTCTGTTAATTCTTACATACAAATTTTACAGAAAGTTAAGGCTTCAATACATAGGTGGTGCTAGCGTGCCGATAAGCGAAATAAAGTTTGGTATTAATATTTCTATAATACTTAATTAATTGTATACATATTTTAATTCATTCTAGTCACAATCAATATATTCGTATTTACTAAAGGTATTTTACTTATTTAATATTGAATAATTAGCTGAGAAATATCACATCACCAAACCTTACTCTTTCGAAGTAATCGATACACCTGTAAAACGTGCACCCTCTGTTGAGTAAAAGCTAAAGTTATATGTCTTACTAAATGATTGGATAACTTTAGCTTAGATCTAGAAAACATGTTTAGAAACCACTCTACTATGTTTTACAGAGCTCTATTTAAGAAGTTATATAGTTTAGACCAAGCAAATTAGTACAGATATCGTTGATCTTTCAATTAAGCGCAATTAAATCAAATAATCTTAGAGAGTCGCTTTATGTTACGAAAGCAATGCCTGATAGATACAGGATTATCAACAGACTAAAAAATATGTAAGGTAAATAATATGATAATAGGTATAAGCACAAACTAACTAGGTGCAGAGACAAATCAACTTCGATTAATAATGCAAACTTATAATATATATATATATATATATATATATATATATATATATATATATATATATATATATATATATATATATATATATATATACGATTCGTAAAGTGCATCCAATGTTCCAATTGGACGTTACAACAGGCACTCCTCAGCGTATTCTCGCTAAAGATTTGCATCTCCATGCCTACAAAGTCCAATTGACTCAACATCTTCTGCCAACAGACCATGCACAGCGAAGAGAGTTCATTAATTGGATCCTTGAAACACAAGAAGTGATTGCCGATTTTGCGGACAAAATCATTTTTAGTGATGGGGCTCATTTTCACCTCGATTGCTTCGTTAATAGGCAAAACTGCCGCATTTGGGGCTCAGAAAATCCACGAATAATTCATGAGAAAGCAATGCATCCAAAACGTGTCACTGTTTGGTGTGCATTGTAGTCTGGAGGAATCATTGGGCCATTTTTCTTCGAAGAAGTAAGTGATGCAGTAACGGTGAATGGCGAATGTTATCATGCTATGATAACCTAGTTTATTGTGCCTCAATTGGAAGATATTGCTCTCGACGTCATGTGGTTTTAACAGGACTGTGCCACTTGCCATACCGCCCGTGAAACATTGACGGTCTTGCACGAGTCTTTTCCTGGTCGTGTCATCTCTTGGTTTAGTGACCAGAATTGGCCGCCACGCTCTTGTGATTTAACACCTTTGAAATTTTGGTTGTGGGGTTATCTGAAGTCACAGGTTTAAGCCAACAAGCCTGCGACCACCGAAGCATTGAAGGCCGAAATTAGACGATATATCAACGAAATACATGTATGCAACAATTACTAATGGTGTAACGAAGTGATTATTTTATAGAATTAAATTAGGTAACTAGGTACTATTTGTCTGTTTCAAAAGATATTATAAACATTGTAGTACTGCGCCCTTAATAGTGGTATTGTCAGCTGCTCATTAATAATAGTTTAATTGTTAATTATAGATAGGTAGTATTGATCTGTTTGTGTAAACATTCCAAATATGCCAAGTTGCGGGCAGTACGTAAATCGCGAAACGCGAAGCGTGCATATTGCCCCCGGCACTCCTGTGTCCGTCCTACCGTAAAGGTCTCCGAGACTGGAAACAATCAAATCAGTTCCCGTCTGACCGCCAACCGAAGAACCACGCCGACCAGCACAGTAAGTAGTCTTGTGAGTATAGAGTATAGGTATATAAATTTAATTGCGGATTTTTCTAAGTCGGATAAAGGTGACGTAGTTGCAATATTTCGCGCATGACTACCGCGTCCTCCTACTTCTGCTTTTGGCAGAGTTTAGTAGCTTGAGGATTTTTCAAACAAGTCAGTTACCGTTTAGCTGCTGACTGAAGAACAACGCCGACCAGCATCGTAATAAATCTTGTTGTGAGTATAAGGAGCATCCAGGACAGTACGTTGCTGCCGCCAGTACCGACCAGACGTGCCGACACCGACCGCTCCAGAGAGGAAGCAGCCCAGGATACGGAAGTAGGTATTAAGGTTTGGTAAATAAAGGTATAGTAAATAAAAGCCATAGTAAGTCATAGTGTGCTTGTATTAACGCTTGCTTCCCCTCCTGGTATCCGTCCGTCGTCTGCTTATGGCCGATCCATTATTGCTGGTCACCGTTTTCACTGCTTAATCACCGTATTACCGTGTCGCACCGCTTGTACGCCCGCTTACTGCCCCCGCTCGCCCGTAGTTAAGACCGTTGTAGTATAAGTTGTAGTTACTAATGTGTATATACAGTGTAAATAATAATTAGTGTGTAGAATAAATGTAAATATATTGAATGAGAGTCTGTTCATTAACTGTGGTGTGTAAGTTACCTTTTCCCGACCCCTGGCTTATCCGTTTCTTCACTGTAGTTGCCCGGCCTCTATCGTCCCGCCGATAGAGTAAAGTGGTGTTTCTGCACTCTAAACAGAAACTGGCGCCCGAGATATCCGTACCGTGAGCACCGCCGTAGTGTTGGGCGTCAAAGTGACACTTCTGCTCTTGTGTAGTGCGGCGGAGTACGTCACAATGGCATTTCCGGTTATACTGGAAGTCAATACCAACTTGCTTATTTTAAGTAGAAACCCTATATATTTTAGGGTTTTCGAAAAGAACATAAAATTCTGAGTTAAAAATATGTATGATACCCTATGCCTAAATCTTGTAACAAATGTACTACAAGTTCTTGATATTACTTTATCACATTCTCCATAAATAATAAACAAACAAATTCAAAAAGTATTCGTGGGTGTAATTTAAACGCGGTGGCATTTTTTTGACACAATAGAATTACCGAATGTTTCTAATCATGGCTAATTTGATAATTTGATAAAAAGCACCAAAAAAAGAATTCTAAGGGCATTAGGTCGCATGGTGGTCAATTCTAATCCTCAAAGTGAGAAATTCGATCTGGAAACTTTGTAACACTTTCCTTAGTTTGATAATGGTTTTTACAATAAGTAAACGTTCCTCGAGCGAACAGTGTTGTATTATTAAAATGGCAATACTTCATGATGATAGATTTCAAAAATGACCACTGCACACTTGACATAATAGAAATGGCGGGCACTTCAAAATGAAACCTCTTATTGAAACACTTACAAAATATGTATTTAACGACTCCGTTTCTTATTGTAAAAAGATTTATTTATTTTGATTGAACGTGAATAACTTATATACAGAGTGTCTCATCTTTTATAAGCAGGACATGAACAATCGTTCCTCATTTTAAGAACAAAAGTTCATATAAATATGGGTCAAAGCACGCTTTATTTCCGAGAAAGAATGTGAAAATAAAAAATATTTTTTCATTAATTACAGAATAACCGCTCTCAGTAATTTCATAATATTGTGGTAAATGACGTGATAGTCGAGTAGTAAGGACACTTACTTCTCACCATAAAGTCCCAGGTTTGATCTCCGGTCGAGGAGCTAAGATTTTTTAGCATACTCGAATATTGGGTGTCTATTGTCTATAAATGTGTAGTCCTCTCCCGCACAAAGTACCTTAGTGCCTTCATGGATACAGGGATTGATCTGTGCTGTTTATTAATTTAATTAATACTGAAAATTATCGCCCATAATTTTCACTGGCAAATATTGAGAAGTGTCTATCAATTTCTTGTGTAAAAAAAAGTATCGCTGATTTGAAAGTTTTATGTAGACGAAGACTCTTCTATCAGAACTCGATGGGACACAGAGTTTTCTGCATTTATATTAAATGGATATTTATAATTAATTGAAAGACTAAAAATTCAATTAAAGCTGTTTTAATTATTTAACTGGAAACATGAAAATAATAAATATGTAATAATAAGTAACAACAAAAGAACGAATTGGTCATTAATAGTCGAAATGAGAATCATTTTCTGCATGGTACACGACGCAAAAAAATAGGAACCATTTGGTACAAAACTTACACCGACGTTCAAGCACACATCTCATGCGAATGAACTTATTGTAATTGATCTCATATTTATTTCAGGGAAAGGAAATTAAATCAAAATCCTGAACCGGTAGCTACTACTGCCTTATAGTTGATAGAATGACATACATAGACGAATAAAAGTAAAGGTATAAAACGAATAATGAAATACATACCGTTAGATACAATTTTATTATTCAGAATGACTGAAGTCTGCCATCGTAATAGCATACATGGTCACAATTAATATTCGTTGTGCATTCGTGGCCGCTAAATTATTATTTTGAACACTTGGATAATGCACGTGTCACTATTACTTCTACAGTATGTGCTGCGGTTTATTATACTCGTTTACTGGTCCTTAATATTGGAGACAAAACCTTTTGAATACTCAAAATTCTTAGTGTAACATTAATAACCTTATTACACCGAAAGTCAGTTTAAAATACTGGCACCCACAAAAATTTTTTTTCGTACATTCTCTATAACATTTCCCAAAACATTTTTATACACACTTGGTAGATATGTTTTACGCAATGTATGGCTACTAGGTAAATAAAAACCTGGTCCGTATTTTATAAAGGAACCTCTAAACTCAGCATTGTCGGCTAGACAATGACAGACTACATGCAGAAAAGATAACACACAAATCATAAAAAAAATTCCTGTTTTGTACCGATTTTTTTGTAGTTTATGTACAAATGGTAGTGATTTCGCTGTTGCTAAGAGCGTTTATGCTAGAACTAAATCAAAGACCACGAAAATAACCGCTCGCTTTCGTGTTGCAAAGTTGACTAGGGAGAAAGTGCTATGCAACGTATAAGATTACATACGACTATCCCGGTTTCCTACACCTTTCTCGGCAATGGATATATAAGATTAAAAACAAAGGTTGTCTCTGTGGCAATCATCTGATCTTCGGCATGTTTCCAATTTGTAATTTTTATTTTAGAAAATGAATCTACATAGGTACTACGCATAAACGGCATACATACATATTTCACCTAAGTAGCAAACAATGAACTGTTTAAGACATAATCAGCAGAAATGATACAAGTCCCGGACATGTGCGTTTTTTTACTAAACAAGAGATTCAGGCACGCGTGCGCTTTAGCGCCAGTCAGCTGGGTATTATGTATTCATAACATCATAAAGAATACTGCAACAATGCACATACGAAGGGAAGCTAAAAAGCAGCTAATGAGATTTATCATTTAATTTGAATTTTCTAAAGGAAATTTCAGAAAATATAAAAAGAAATTCATTTATTTAGTGACAACTATTGGGAGCAAAATAAGAATCATACTTTATATCGCATGCTTCTTGAATTAACGGTCTGTGCTTGATTTTTTAAAATTATGCGCTATTTCCCAGTGAGGGCAGAAAATGTGACAGATTTTTTACTGTTTACCAAATCAGTAGTAGTACCTAATACCTTAAAGAATTTACGGTAAAATAAATAAAAACAAGATATAATAAATTTCAAATATGGGTGGTCAAAGTTTTACAAAAAAACTGCTTCCAGAAGTATACCACGAAAGTCAAATTAGCCAAAAAAGGAGTGTGGTGAGGTTTCACAGTTTATAGATGGCGCTTTTAAACACATTCCAACTGCAACAATCAAGAAAAAAACCGTTGCCAATTACTTGGGGGATTAGAACTTCCTCACCGTAGTAAAACTCGACGTGTGGTGCAGTCATATAATAAAAGCAATTTTTAACGTTTCAAAAAAGTCACATTTTGACGTTTAAAAAAGTCACATGGTGGAATGTCACTAATATTTTTTTTAGACATTGGGACCGATTTTGCTCATCAACGAATTCAATCTCTTCCTTGACCTCTAGAATGTGTGTACCAAATTTGGAAGCTTTATCTCAAAAACTGTAGCTGCTATCGCGAACCACACAGACAGACACACACACAGACAGAAAATTTTTTCTGTCTAAAATTTTGTGTATCGTCATAATTCGTCGAGATTCGTCCAGAAATGCAATAAAAATTTTCAAAATTGTTTTCACGAATACATAACCTCACTTTGAGGGGTGAGGAAATAATATCACGGTATTATCATGTGAAGTTGCTTGTCTATTAGGAAAAATGCCCATAAAATAAAAATAAAATGATTTATATAAGAAAAATATACGGTATTTTTAGAAGAAGAATGTCAAGAATTTTATATTTCAATATTTAAAAAGGCAAATTAATACTAATTACATGTTAAGAATTTTTTTTGCAACGTTTCTAAAATACAAATTTACTTTAATAAAATTGACATTGCCGATTTTGACCTAAACTATGTAGAAAGGTCACATGTCACGTTTTAAAAAAAAACTCAGAAAATATAATTTATATTTTTAAACTAAAACCAATATTTCATTATGTTAGAAATACCTTTAGTTATCATTTTATACTTTTGGAGCAAAATATGTTTTAAATAATAGTAAAATGTTTTTTTCCATTTCCTCTAAAATTGCTTTTCTGGACAAGTGTATGTTTCTACATACACTGATTCATTTATATTATTTTATCGCTGTCGGCTCTGAAAATAGCAAATATTTCCGGCTTCTTGTATGTTATTGTATTTTTCCAGTTATATAATTAATTAATTTTTTCGTTATTATTATTATTATTTTTTAAACGTTGCGTCCTATGAACTTCTGATAAGACAGCATTTTCTAAAAAAAAAAACAATATTTGTCTTCTGTGAATTGCGATATCATAATCCCAATAATTTGCATTGTGAAAATTTAATATCCCTTGCTTGGCAAATGTTGTCTCGTCTGCAAACAAAATATCTAGAAAATTCGAAATAGCTTGCCTTTTTATACATATTCACAAAAATCAACGTACATAATGAAAAGGCCTATCTCCTGGTAACAGTTCTTGAACTTGTTGAATAGTAAGATAATGGTTTGGGAGACATCTGTTCTGAGAGATAATTGTCTAGTACTAATGGTAGGATCTTGTGATAAAATATCCAATACATTCTCCTCTACTGCTTTATTTATTACATTTCTTGGGCGCCTTGCATCCCTTTCATGGTTTTAAATTGCTGGTTTTGCGAAGTTGTTATTGTGTTCTTAAAAATGTTTTTCTGTTCTCAAGATGTCTGTGTGGAAATTTTATATATCGTCTAGCTGCAACTGAGGCTTTACTTATACATTCCCCTAGAGTTAAAATCATATTTGAAATGAAATAATTACAAAATACTGTGTTTTGCTTGTCTAATTTTCACTTTTACTTTTAACTTTACGATTAATTTCATCCTATTCGGACATTTTCAAGTAACTAAAAAATACAGATTTATTTCTTAGGTATAAATTGAACAACAAGTAAGTTTATGGTTGGTTATTCTGTGTACAGATGTTGCTATTCAATTTATACCTAAAGAAAAAGTATATTTTTTAGTTGCTTGAAAAATGTCCCTGAAACCAGTAAAGTTAAAAATAAAAGTGAAAATTAGACAATTGTTTTGTAATTATTTAATTTCAAAATGGATTTTCACAAACCAATGTCATCTTCAATTAACTTTTTAAAATCATATCTGTTAATTTCGTGAAGACATACATTTTTGAGTTAGACAAATAATTTACTATTACCGTTATAAAATTTCTGAAACTAAATTTACAATACGTGTTAATCAGTGTAACGACAATTAGCGTCACTCTTAATTTTTATAAAGCGAAAAAAATATTTTCCTTATCGATTTTTATCATGTTTAAAAAAGAAAGTTGGAGGGAAATGCGTAATCACCGCCTCAAGAAAACTCTTAAGAGGGGGGGGGGAAATATCAAGCCGCACACCCAGAAATGGGTTTTACTACCATTTATTTCTGCCTAAAGCTAAAATTTGATATTTCAAGTCGTTTAGAAGTAATCACTAAAAAAGTGACTTTCATAAGCACTCTTTCAGTCTTTATTATTAAAGTGAACATTATTTATTTAAATTTTGGATGATTACATAGTTCTTAGTTTTATTATCCTATTAGCAAAAAAGAATATAATGCAGTTATATTTGTTGTAGGTAAGAAAAACAATTGTCAACGAAGAAAAACTTTCAGGTGGCCGTAACTGGTAAGTTATTAAAAAAGACCTATTTAAATTCTAATCAATTGCTATTTTCTTGTATTTCTGTTTGATTTATATTATTCTTTGTTAATGTTTATGTTACTAAAAATCAAGAATAATATTTAATGTAAAAATAACGTACATAATATTATCTATGTGTGAAGTTGTTTGTTTATAAGTAGCATATAACAAATTAATGGAGATTAATTAAATGATATTAATACAAAAAAATGACAAATAATTACAAGATAGACTTCTAGATTTAATTTGTATTCATAGAAATGACAAAATTGTAAGGTTAATTTTAACATTTATGATAAAATAATTCAAGTTCAATATAATTATTCAAATAAGGCACCTCTTATGTACCATTACAATACGTCAGAAATATAGGTAGCTTACATGGACCCTGCTTTTATTATACATTATATTTATGTTATGCACGTTCTATACGATTAGCATAAAAAGGCGAGCAACTTAATGCAAAGCAGTAAAGAATTTATTTTTCTAAAGGTATGCGTAAATTATGTAAAGTTGAAAAGTTAAATAATACATATATTTTTCTTATATTTAGATAAAGATAATTATTTTGTAAAAACACGAACTTTATTTAGCATTTTTAGAAATACTCTACAATATTTTTATCGCTGATATAATTTATTAAAATTAATGTATACCGACCTTTGACCCTAAATTTAAATATTCTACGCCAACTGGAAAAATACGTACTTAAACCCATTTTAGGTATATATTCTAATTTTTAAATACATTGTTGACTATATTTTGCGTAACAAGTAGATTATGTTCTACTTGGTCCAATGATTCTTTCATAAATTTGCCTCTTTTTAATATGCATAATCCCGTAACATATGGTTATTTTTCATGTATAATGAAAATTTAATGGTAAAATTAGGTTCAGAAGCATCGATTTATTAGGTTTTGACATCACTTTCATCTAAAGTTAGAAAGGCTTTGCGTCCCACACAGCACTGACACTTTCACTGTAGTTGAGCTGCCCTTTTGTAAAAACTGTGAATGCATGCACCTCTGCTACATCAATAATATTTTTAGAAATTACATGGGCTAACCTTATAATAATATAGTTCATTTGAATTCAAAGAACTATATCTTATAAAATTCTAAAAGTGTACATACAGAGTGGTCTCAAATTCAGTACCACTCGTAACAAGACCAGGAGCGCTCCTACGGGTGGGCCAGGTAGGACCTAGGCCCCACAACTTCTTGAGCTACATTTTTAAATTAAATAAATGAATTACGTTAGCAACAAGAAATTGCCAGGGGCTAGGATATACGGACCCGGTGCTTTTGTTTATGGACCGCTGGCTCATGTGAAATATAAAGTAAGCGGCTAAAAAAAACAGAATTTGGAGTGATAAATTAGGTATATTTGTACATATGATGTCATCTTGAAATTTGTATAAATGCTATTTCAAAAGATATGGGGTCAAGTTAATTTTTTTTTTTTAATTGCACTAGAGGTAGTTTTTGATATTTCCTGAGAGGAAATATTTTTCTGATTGCAAAAAATATATCGTAAGTGTGGAGTTGCAAAAGAATAATTTTGAGAAAATAATTATTAGGAATATTAACTTTAAACCAAAAAAATTAATTTAAATGAAAATTGTGTCACTGCGAACTTAAAACTGTGCCTGCAGAATTTCATAACATTATTATGACAAGAAGATACAATAAATAAAAATGGTTACTGAAAATCTTAACTTTACAAACGAAGTTACTAAAAAATTTTTTTGAGTGTTTTTCTTTTCAGTCAAATTATGACATGTGAAAATTGGTTTTATTTTTTGGTCCCTCCATTTTTTGAGATATAGAACCGCTTCTGTACAAGGCATTCTACTCACAAAATTATTAGATATGTATTTTTCTTTAGTTGATAACTTATGTATAAGAGAGATATGCTGCTAAAGGGAACAATTGGAAAATATCTTTTCGTTAATGTTTCGGAAACCACTGGATCCATTTTCATGAATTTTAGTATTCAAATTGAAATGTAAATTTATAAAGTGACCCATCACTGCAAAATTATAATTAGTTTTCCTTCGACAGCTTCTTTAAAATCTTTTTTTACAGAGTTGAGTACACAATTTTATTTGTAAAAGAATTGTTTTCAAAATTTTTGAACGACACATCATTTTCCATAATTCAAAAATCAAAAATACTTGTGTCTCATCAATAATTTTTGTAAATTATTTTCTTCAATTTAATTATAAACATTTATTTTATTTATTTACTTATTTCAATTTTCATTTTTCTCATGAATTTTATCACTACATATTGTAAGGAAGTAATTTTTCTGTTAATAATTTTCCGTTATTATAATACCTAATTCACTTCACTTCCTTTACTTTGATACATCCTGTATACTACAATTTGTATTTATTTCTAGTGTAAAAGCAGTTTGAATAAGAGTCAGTTTATTTTATAATTCAATCCCTTGGAATAATTTAAATATTTCTCTAGTCAATCGTTTCAAATTGGTTATTGTTTCAGATTCTATTAGTTAATTTAGTTACTTTCTACAATTAGTGACGGATTAACTATTGTGTTTATATTAAATACGGCCTGCCTAAACCAAGTAAAAGGAGAGGACGTAATGAGTCCCATTTTAATTTCAGAAATTAGCCAAAATAACAATTATTTTATTTATATACAACCGTTGTTTGCATTTTTAAGATTTACCCGGTATGTTTGAAAATAAACAAGTTGGTAAAATATTACTTTACAGTAGAATTAACCTTAAGAAAAGTATCCTTCATTAATAGTAAGTATATTTCTACTTTCAAATAATTTAAAACATGAAAGATTAATTTATTTATTTCAAATATTAAGACGGAGCAGCACTCTTTGGTCGTGAGATTGCCTTTTAATCGCTGCTAAATTTATTCTATTCATGAGAACGAAAAATGAAAACACAATTCATCTTAAATGTTATATGGATTTAATATATAAAATTATGGGCAATATTGATGCTTTTTACGTTTATTTAAAAAATACGAATATTTTACTTGGTGTCATTTCATGAAACTAAATATTCGTATTTTCTAGATTTAAAAAAATCGCATCAGTATTGCCTGTAATTTTACATATTAAATCTGTATGATATTTAGAATGAATCGTATGTTTTTGTTTTTTATAATAAATATAGGAAATATTTTAACAGCGATTTATAAATTTTCTATTTGGAAACAGTTTTAAAATTGTGTGAAAGTGATTCCCAACAAAACAGTTAGTTTTTCGAGTCTCCAGCCAACCTTCATCACGCAAAAGTTCCAGTGTGTTCCGCCGAAAACAGTGGTAAGAGTTATGATCGTAAATTATCGTTTATATACAAATACCTGCTTAGAAATATTATTTTCGTAAATTGTCGATTATACGTATACCTCCTAATCTGATCGGCCAGAGATATTAGGGAGATTTCGCGATTCAGAAATTAAAATACGGTTATCTATAATTAAGACACAAGTTTCGGGAGTATTCGCTCTTATTTGATGTTTTATTGTACTATATATCGATTGAATTCACTTGCTTAAGGATACAATCCGATCTCAGTGTCATAGTTAGAAAAACCACTAGTGAGATTCTAGAATCACTTATTTGAGGATAAATTCTGACGAAGTGGCTCGGAAATTAATGTACTATTCGACCACATAGATTAGCTCTAATTCGATGTACTTGAACTTGTAACCAGCTACCAACTATTTGTTTCCGAATATATTCGATTCGTCACGAATATCTCAAGTAGAATCAGTTTAGGACCATTTTTATACACCAATTAGATTCTAGAGTCACTTACTTAAGGATAGAATCTGATCTCAGTGTCATAGTTAGAAAAACCATTAGTGAGATTCTAGAATCACTTATTTGAGGATAAAATCTGACGAAGTGGCCCGGAAAATAATGTATTATCTGATCACATAGGTTAGTTCGAATTCGATGTGATAGCCCTTAACTTGAACCTGTAACTAGCTACCAACTATTTATTTCCGGATACATGCGAGTTGTCACGGATATCTCAGGTCGGATAAATTAGGGACATTTTTATACTATTTAGTAAGAATAACTGTGGTATCTGGTTAGACATCTTTTGGCAACATTTGGTGTTTATTTGGTGTTTTATTATACTACACCGATTGAATTCTAGGTTCACTTGCGTAAGAATAGAATCTGACGAAGTGATCCGTAAATTAAAACACTACTTTCATAAATGTCCCTTATTAGAATAATCCAAGAAATACTAATCTAGCTATATAACACAATCGCGACATGGTTAGGCGTACTTCGGGAATATTCTGTTTTTATTTGATATTTTGCTATACTATCTATCGAGAATTATACGTTCACTTGCCTAGGGATATCCGACCTCAGTGTCATACTTAGAAAAAGCACTATTGAGATTCTATTTAGAGAGTCACTCATTTAAGGATAGAATCTGACGAAGGGGCCCGGAAATTAAAACACAAATTTAATAAACTCAAGACGGGCACAAGGGCTATATACTACAATCGCGATTAGAAAGTCTCCTCATCCACCTGTCCCTGGATTAGCATCCTGCTGTAGCATCACGATTGTACACCGTAATCACTTGCACCTGGATACCGTTGCGTAACACTGCGAGCTGTAGTACCGCCCTTAGCACCAGTTACAATGGAATCATTAACCTCTTGCTATAAAATCCAGTAGAAGTAGTTTCCATAACTTAGCTTTATTTGAAATCACCGATTCGCTTGTTTTTATGGGCATGGTAGGCGAGTGGGTAAAGAGTTTATAGTTATTTACTCTGTACTGAAAGATCGATGGTTCGATTCCATCCTGGAGCAAGTTAAACATTTTATTTGTAATTTTTTTCGGACTAAGATGAGAGAGGAAATTGTCGACACCCTAGATGTAGCTCAGACACAACAATAAACTGTCTCATCTCTATTTACCTAATGCAAAAATCTAGGATTTTCAAAGGGTTACTTCGGTGACTTGAGAGGTGGTTAAGAAAGCATGTAAATACTGGTATTAACCGTTTAAATCTTGCCAACTTTTAAGTTCCAGTAGTAATAGTTTCCATAACGTAACTTTGAAAGCACCGATTCAGTTGCTTTTATAAATGCCTGTAGTAAACGTTTGAATATTGCCTGCTTATAAGAATCCACTAGTAGTAGTTTCCATAGCTTAACTTCACTTGAAACTTCCAATAGTTTTTGTAAATACTGGTAGTAACTGTTTGAATTTTGCCTGCTCTTAAATTCCGATAGTAGTAATTTTCGTAACTTAGTTTTACTTGATATACCTGCTTGCATTATCATAACCTTCTATTTGGTTTATTTGCTTGCTTTCTTGTAATATGTGTTACTATATACACTATTAAATAATAAATATTTTTTTTATTTTGAGACCAGTCTTATATAAAAGACAGTAAGTAAAGTTCAAAATCTGAGTTTTTTTAAAGCGCAGATATAAGTAATAAATCTGATTGTACACCGAGGACCATTTTCGGATGATAAGTTATCCATTTCTATGGAAGAGACATAAAAATAGAGCTCTGAACATACTGTTTCTTTACTGTAGTTATCCAAGTTTCTACATACCGCTGATAACATAAAGTGGTGTTCATACACTTTAAAACATGAACTGCCCGAGACCATAATTAAAACCACAACCAGTAGTAACAGCGGCACAAATTGTCCACCATAACATAATGGCGTCATAATATAATAATAATAAATTATCTTTATTATATATACATATATAATTAAAATAACAAAATTAAGATAAAGGATTGACAGAGTTGTTTTCCCAACTACTATTATAACAGAAATGATTTAAAATTTATTTATTTTTATTATTTTTTATTTTAATTATTAAAAAAAAATTGTCTACTCTTAATAATTTAACAAATTATTTGACAGTTTTCGTTTTTCTGTCTGAGTAATATATTTGAATATTATTTCAAAGATGACATTATTATAATGACATGAAAGGTAAATTCATTAGTATTGGCATAAATTCATTTAGTCTGACAACTACACAAAATAATATCAAATTCATAAAATCAATAAAAACGTTAATGATGTTCTACTGACTAATATACGAGAATTCATAACAATACGTTGCTATTTCACAACTAAAATTCGCGTTAACAATTTAGTTACCAAGTTGCCAAAAATTTTTAAGATGAACTGCAAAATGTATAATATGAATATACAGGGTGTCTGAAAACTAGTGCCTTTCCTCATGGGGATCGATTTCAAGCGTAAAAATAAAACGAAATTGTAGATTGAACAAACTGTTGGATGATTGAAACATTAAACTATGAAATGTGCGTCTGGGGAGATAAAGTTACATTTACTCAAGTGAGTATCCTACTCATCTCACCTTAGTATCATATTTGCTATTTTTCATAGAACGTTTACCATTATTACTCAAGGTTGTTGCATAACTAGTACATTTTGGCGTGGAATTTAAACATTTTCTAAATAACAATTTCTCCGGCCGTTAGATTGAGAGACGTGGGTAAATGGTATGGTCTCCTCGACCACTCGATCCCAATCTACTTGATTTATTTTTATGAAGATATAGGTAATAAAAAGTAGGTTTATGCTACAGTTATGGCTTTAATATATGCAGACATGTTTCAGCCTGTTCATATGTCACTTATGCCCCGTGCAAACGTTTCTATTGAACGTGAAGGTGACATGTTTGACACATATGTATTTATAAATTCATATAATTTCTCGTTTTTAATCATTTCAATGTCTAAAATCTAGCGCTTAAGACATGTGTCCAGATCATATATGATCAAAAATAAAATATAAACGCCTTTTGTTATCGTTCCATGTTTCCTAAGCATGTTGTTGAAGTTTCTTGATGTAGGAAAGAAAAGTTGTCGGTTATTGTGTGTTTACATTTGTGGGCGGAAGAGCCAAAGGAAAATAGGAAGCGGATACACATGTAACAATATAAGCAGTAATTCCTTGTGCGGAAGATTTATCACCAGTTACAATTTCTCTGTATTCAATGTGAGAATTTCAATAGCAAATGTTTATAAGATATGGATTTAAAATGTTAAATAGAAATTTGCATAGTGTTGCTGGTATCCATTTTTTTGTATATTTTAATACAATCCTCAAGTTTTGAAGGAATTACTAGTCGTCGTTCAAAACTTACACTACTTATTACTATATTTAATTGCCTTTAAAGATTCTGTCGTATCAATATATATAGTTCTATGATGTAAGCTACTGCGGTAATAAATGTCTGTTCTGCTATCCCATAATATTTATTTTAATCTACCCTCTAATATACGCCCAAAATTTATCTATTTTTGTAGCATAAATGAACATTTATGCTATTTCTTGCATAACAAAGAGTTGAATGTTATCCCTACTAGGTGGTTACGCTGTGGAACAAATATTTCTGCTTATTGAAAATCAATTCAAACGTGGTAAATCAACCTCAATATCAACAAAAATTTACCATTTTTCCTTTTGGTACAATGCTTTAAATAGGATGATATTGATGTTACCGAAAACAAAAGTGTGTATTCTATTATTGTCCATTTTAATAGATAAAATAAAAGACAAAACGACGAAAAAAAAAATAAAACACCTACCTAAGCAATTAGGAACTAATACAGTCATTTCTCTGTCACCAATTGCAGTTTCACATTCTTTCATCTAATGAATCAACGTTCAAAAGTCAAACACCAGAAATCTAAAATTTTATAAATTTTTACGACATTTGTTTTCAAAAATCATCAATTGATGTTTCTGACGAATTTATAATGCGATTATTAAATATTTCGTATACATTTTTCATAAACATTTTAATGCAGAATTCAATAACGTACTCAACTTTTCCAATTGGGTATGGTTTTAAACCTTTAATGAAAACAAACAATTATTAAATCATAGTTTGCTTGAGTGCTATTGTAAACACTATTTTTAGGGCTTTTTTAAAACGTATTTTGATATGCTGAATAACAGTGGTATTAAGGATTACCCAATAATAATTATGCTACTATTAAATCTCAATACTTTATAAAAATAAAAACAATAATCTTTGAAGTTAAATAACAAACATGCTAAAGATTGTAACGAAATTGCAAGCCGTTTCATTCCAGTTTGTTGTTGTTCCACGATGAATTAAGTTTCTGCCAGTCTAGTCGAGATGGTGCCACTGATTTCTACTGGAACACTTTGTTTTGCAGATTTTTGCACTAATTGGCGCCCAATGTGGGGCGCCAATTAGTGCAACATTAGTCCAATTGTTGGCATAACACAATAAGCTGGGGGTTGTACTTATTGACCGGTAGCTCAGTGAGCAGGTCGTGAATTAGGGCTTCGATTGATTTGAGTTATCACCAAAATTTAGGCTGGGCGCCAGGACTTTTGCAAGTACCAAATAATTAAAATTTTGTTTTAAAAGGTAAAGATAACGTTAATACTTGAATTCGGTTGGGAAGGAAGTTGAATAAGAAGATATTATTTTATAAAAAGTATAATCAAAACAAGTAGGTATATGTACACAATATTTACAAGTAAAAAAAATGTACGTGGTTGAAGACCAAAAACTAACAAAAAAAATGATATTGAAAGAGGAAAAAAAATGAAAAATGAAATGCCTGATCTCTCACAACACAAATTTCTTCTGACCAAATATAATGTTTACTGGGGACGAAGATCTTACGTAACTTCCAATGGGTTAGTCCAGTGAAGAATCCACCAACGGCTAGGCTCTTAATGGGTTCGGTGTCAATCGAAGCCCTAATTCACGACCTGCTCACTGAGCTACCGGTCAATAAGTACAACCCCCAGCTTATTGTGTTATGCCAACAATTGGACGGGGGGTGTTGCAAGATGTAAATAAAATAACAAGAACTAAATAAATCAATAAAAGGTATTAAAATAAAAATCTGGTACAACTTTAAACCGAAAACCGGGTTGGTCTTGATTACTTCAATTAGTAACGCTTTCAATGCACAACAAATCCTGAGACGTCAAGACAACAAATGAGTCAGGGAGGGTCATGCTGTTGTCCAGAGTATGAACAATAAAACTGTCAAGTAACACTGCAAAACTAATGTTGTTTAAGTGAGATATATTTAGAAATGCATTATAATATAAATTAACGAATGTGAAATATTCAGTATTCAAAACAATGGAACAACTATCAAAGGAAACACTATACAGAGTTGGGCGGAAGTAACGAATAATCAATGTAACTTTGCTAGCTAATAGACATATTTTGAAAAAATGCTTCAGGGGATATAGCGGTTTATAATACTAGTATTTACGCACATATGTATATAAACATTTTTTTTCGCTGGCAGTTTTTGAAATATGGTCTCATTTTTTTAAAATGGCAAAACCTATATTTTTCATTTTTCTGATGCAGATTTTAGCCCTCTTCTCAGCAGTATAAACTATATATGGGTTTGACAGGAAAAATATAAAAATTATTTCATTTATCTAATTTCAATTCGGCACAAGAATTATAATAAATTAATGTTTAAAATCTAACTCCCTATAAGTGACAAAAACCTAACTATTTCAAAACTTATGTTCGTTTTTTGTCAGGTTTGACAGATTTTGTGTTTAAATAAAAATAAATAAAAGTCTAATTTATTCCTTGTGGCTTCGTGGTTGAGCAGTACGGCACTTACTTATCACCTCAAAGTACCGGGTTCGATCCCCAGTAGAGGAGCCGAGAAATTAATCCTAACATACTTGGATATTGGGTATGTCCGTTTTCTTTAAATGAGTAGCTCCTTCCTCATAATCTATTTCGAGGTATCTATAGAGGTACAGTGTTATATTACATGTGAGTGGTATTCCATTCTATTCTATTAGTTCACTCTTTCAGCATTTCTTCACATATGTTGCTGTCGATTCCAAAATGATGCAACTTTCTGAACGACAGATAATTGAAATATTAATGATGATTGGCTTTGGAGGCCTTAGGAAAACACAAGAAGTCCTCAACTTATTTTAACCTGAGGTATCGAAATCGAATCCATTTACCCAATCTAGGGTGAGCAACTTTAAAAAAAAACAACAATATCGATTCTGTTAAAAATTAAAGGATTTCTGAAATGCGAGTTTGTTATTTCTATTTCCCTTATTGAAATCGTTATCGAAATCACTCCCTATAACATTTTTTTTCAGAAGTTTATAACAACACAAAGGTATTAATTAGTTATATATTTCTAAAACAATTTTTTACATAGAATTCTTAGGAATTCGTCGAAGTATACAAATTGGATATAAAATTGGTAACCTCTTTCGGTTATCCTAATATAATTAGACTCGACCAATTAATTAGGCGTTGTGCATGTTCGTTCTGCTTACTGTGCATATTATCGTATTTTAGGTACTGTTCTGTATTTCGGAATCAAAACGCCGACTTTTTTTGTTAATCATATAAGAGTTACTATATATACAAAATTTTAATACTGTGCAACAAACATTCAAAAAATAATTAAATTCTGATTGCGATTATTATTAGCTTGATGTTGGCTTTATTATATGAAGAATATTGAAATACGTCAATCAGGTTTGATAATTCTATTCGTTACAAACAAGTTTTATTTCTGAGATCTAAATATGGTGCGTTATATATTACGGGTATAATAAAATAATAGATTATCTACTAGAAAACAAATATGTATTATATACATGAATTGTTTTGCATAGAAAAATCTAAAGAGTCAGATACTAAAGTGAAATAACGCGCGCCAGTATTCTTGCCTTTGCCACAGTGGTATAGGGATGATAGGGGTTGAGCAGAACTATTGCCCTTGTAAGGGACGAGCCTGTTTTCTCCATCTATCCCATCCCCCCTGCTAATGCGGTAAGTGTAGGCGATTTCGACAGATTTACCCTGGTCCTGGCTCTCAAGCCATCAGGCCTCTGTTGGTTGGGTCGCTTGTTTTAGCGCTCTAAGGTCTTGGTGTTCTTTCTTCACTGGAATGTATATACTCCGGGGGATATCATTTGTCGCGGGCACATAGCGACAAATACCACACCTCTCTCGTATAGGGTATTTGGCTTTGTTTTTTTGATTTCTGATTTGTAGATCAGCAATTGCCATTATACGTATTGGAAAGGATAAGCTATACAGCGTTATGCACGTAACATTCTACCCGTTTAACTTTTTTTGTTTTTTACCCCAGAGAAAAATGATGAGGACCAAAGTAGTAAGAAATTTTCTTGCAGTTTCAACGCACTATTCAGAAAGCAACTGAACTTCTCGATTTCTGAGATATAAATCAAACTTTTGTTTTTTAAAATAGAACGTCCTGTATATTTTTCATATTTTAGATTCCTCGCCTTTCTCTGATTACAATGATGTATACATATCATACATTTGTTCAAACGATATTGGCACATTATTGTGAATTTAAATAACGATTATGAATAATGAACAAAATCTAAATTGTCATGGAATAAATAAAATAATTGTTGTAATATGGTTAATCAGGTGTAGTTGTGTTTCAACATTGTTAAGAAAAAAATGGTTATAATATTAATGACAAAATTTATTATTGAGCGTTCTTGCCCGTGAAAAGAATGCGATGCATACTGATCGTGAATACGTATGAAGATTACTTGAAAGACAATGTCATTTTTTCATTAATATTGTATAAATAATCCACCATTTTTTCTAAACAATTTTGAAACACAATTATAACTGTCAAACCATATTACAATAATTGTTTTGGTTTTTCCATGGCCATTTAGATTTTGCCCATTATACAACAATCAATATTTCAAAGCACAAGATTGGGTAAACTGCTTGTACAAACGTATGACATATGTATTTTATTGTAATCAGAATAAAGCGAAAATTTCAAAAAATGATAAGATATATAGGGTGTTCTGTTTAAAAAAATAAAATATGATTTATATCACTGAAACGAGAAGTTCAATTGTTTTCCTGAATAATGCGTTAAAATCGCAAAAAAAATTTCCTACAGCTTTAGTCATCACTAGTTTTCCTAGTTAAAAAAACAAAAAAAGTTAAGGGGCATAACCCTGTACAGCTCAGGATAGTGCGCAGTCTACAGCGAATTTTTGCGCTTGGACCAACATCCCAGTTTGGGAAATGTAGGCAGTCGGAATGTGTGAACCATCTGTATATCTTCATAGAGTGGTCTATTGCGTCGATGTTTGCTGAAAGAGACAAAATAGATTAGCTATCCGTTGTCCAGTATCTACAGCTTTGGTCTCTTATGCCTTGAAGCGTCTGCGGTTAGTCAGTTGCATGGCTGACTAACAGATTCCTGTAGTCCTCGGTGAGTATAATGAGCCTCATAGCTCTGTCCTGGATCTTCTTCATGACCAGCGTGTAATACAGATCCCTGAAGATGACGACGTTTCGGATAAACCGTGGTGTATTCACAAGACTCCCGAGCGTTTTAGCACTCCCTGAGATGCGTTTTTGCGGTGTATCCGCATACTAAGGTGACGCGTATCACCTGCAGCCGAACTATAGTCCTGATAAGCGTGAACTTGTCCCTTATATTTAACTATCTGTCTCTCCCCATCATCTGATTAATAGTTGCTCGTGTCAGCTTGGCATTCTTAACGGTGTCTGGAGTTTGCTTCCCATGTCAAGGCTCGATCCATGGTCAACCCTAGGTATCTCATGGTGTCGTGCCATTAGATGTCCTCGTCATTCATGGTAACATATACTGTCGAAATCTGTTCCAATTTTCGCCGTTGGTTTCTAGTTTTCACTTGTTGCATACTTTAGGGGGATGTTACTTCCTATAGACATCTGGTGACCTGCCTTTTCTGGGTCAATCTGGCAATGAGGGTGGTGTGCTTCACAAAATGACCACAGAGTATCTGACAAACGAACCAAGTTGGCGCAAAGTTAATTTATTTATATATTGGTTGTGTATTTAGTGTTGTCATCTGAGAGCGGTTTTTATTGATCTATACATACGAGTATTAGACACCTACAACTCGTTGTATAACACATATAACTTGTTCCCTACAGATGTGTATATTCTCTAAATAATTTCCTAAAACTGTATTTTCGTCATAATATATTCTACTATACTGGATATCCATTAAAGAGATGTCTAGGCATATAAATCAAAAGTGGTACAAGAATGATTAAGGAAACATTTTAAGGAACCTTCATTGTTAGAATGTCGTGACAAAATTGAATTATAACAAAAATTAAGTTAAAAACTTATATTATTTTAGTCTTTAGTTTTCTTATTGTTAAGAAACCAGAAATAAATTCATATTTTCCCTCACTTTGCGAAATCCCAACCTTACTGTAATAGGTTCTTCTATTATACCTAACTTTCTTCTTTCTTTTTAAGTAGTTGTAATACTTTAATTGATTCTTTGTATTATTATTGTAATTTGATTATTTCTCATTATGCTGAGTTACACATGAGGTATTTTGTCTTATAAAGTATGAAATAAAACACGTAATTAGCAATATTATATGTGCATCAAGATATGTATCCTTTGGTGCAATTATAATCTGTGTCCCTTTAGATTTCATTTAAGTAATTTTACTTTATAGCAGAATATCTTTTATAATTGCCTCAATTAAATCAAAATTGTTTCGTTGCCTGGTAACACCTGGTAAGATACTTTTTACTTTTATATTTCGCCTTCCAAAGTCGTACAAATATAATACTTTACCCAATTTGTTGTTTTATTGCAATTTGTCTTGACATTTTAGACTACTCTAAGTTTAATTTTGATTAATAATCCTCTAAATAATTTTTAAAGTATTCTTGATTACAATAATTGTAAACGTGTAAGGTCAACATTTTTTACTTTTATTTTTTAATAAGATCAGTTTACCTTTTGCTATTAAAAAATATTCCCATTATTGGCAGCATCCAATGATTGTAGAGCAAGAACAAAAGTTCATAAGCATAAAAAGATGCGACAAAAAATCACCTAAGTAAAGGAAAGCTATAATCACTTCTTTTTTTTAATTAGTCTAGAAGAATCATCAAATTTTTTAAATAAATTATGACCAAAAGTAATACAATATAGTTACATAAAGATTATACAGATATATAGTGCACCTAAAACCACAGCAAAGTTTCCAAAAATTTACAAAACTTAGAAATAATTAATGGAGATAATGTGGCTTCATGGTCGAGTGGAAATGACACTTGCCTCTCACCCTGTAGTCCCGGGTTCGATCCCAGGTCGAGAAGCTAGGGTGTTTGCTAAACCAGAAATTAATCCTAGCATACTCGAACATTGGATGTGCGTTCATTGTCTCTAAATGTGTAGCGCTCTCCCACACAAGGTATATTTAGGTACCTTCAGGGATACAGGGGTTGTATTATCTGTGGTGTAAACAAAATATATTCAAAAATTATTAATTACATCATATAAGAATTTTTGGTATAGATAAAAAAAATCATTTGAATGTTAATTTCTTATTCATTGAGAATAGGATTATTCGTGTTATATACAGAGTTTATTATTACAAAGTTTAAAAATCACAAAACCATCTCCATAGAAAGGTACGGTACTTTCAATTCCATAAAACTCCAATTCATTTCCTTTCTATAATATGAAATATGAATATTAATTTCTGCATTTACGTGAGTCAATATTTCACAAATCTTCCCCTCTCAGTGACTTCCATTCTCTTTTTGTAAAGGGTTATAGAAATAACAATGTCTGAACAAATTAACATAAACCTAATATAACGCCCTAAATATATAAAGAAAATGATATTATTTATTTTTATTATTCGGAAATTACTATTAATTATGCAGCATACTCGGATGCTAAATAACCATGAATATAATCTACCGTGTTCCTTGGAATTAATGAAATCTAATCTGAGCTAAATTGAATTAAAAAGCTATCTGTTTAAATTGACTAAATTAAAAATTTAACGAGAAATAAGCAAAACTTTAAGGGCTTTCGGCTGTCTCAAATATATACACTGTAAAAGCTATTAATTTCATAACATGTATATGCAATGTTTATATTTGGGAGAGCCCCTGCTCTTTCTTTTGCTGTTTTTATAGTTGGTGTCATTATTTTAGCCATTAATTCAAAATCAATCAAAATAACAAATGCTACTTTTTCATTTTAGAGTTTTTCTTGGGAAATTTCTTCATCAGAAAATATTTCACATAACTTATGTACTTTATTACTCTAAAAAAATAAAGACAATATATTATATAAAATAGATTAATCTCGAAGATTGATCCTTACTAACAACTTTAAATTTGTCTCAACTTAAAAGTAGTGACCACGGATAGGTTGAAGTGAATGCTATTAATTTTGAATACTAACGTAGTATAGTCTTGTTGTGTAGACAACAGAAGCAGATACTTCATATAATGAATATTTCACTGTGAAAAACTTTCTATATAAAATGACGTAGGTATTACTGGGGGTAGTAAATACTGCGCAGAAAATGGTAATGCTTGAGGTATTAGCAATACTTCGTTTTTATTCATACCACATAATAGAAATGAAAATTCTTAGATAACTAAATATAAACATGTTCTTAACACTGACGTAGTTTTCCACGAAACACCAAAACACTATATATTGCACTCATGATGACTAAATATATATAACCACACACACAAACTGAATGTATAACATAGAAGACACACATTGGATTTCACCCCATCTATGACAGCAATATATAATTTAAAATGTTCAACACCTAAAACATATACAACTACACATACATATTAGATATAATTTAAATAACATAACTCTCATATAAAAATATTGTAACCCCGGATGGTCTCAACAACGACAACAATGGCTATGAATACGGACGCTTTAAGTGGACAAGGGAACTTCGGAATGACTTGCTGACCTGCCGCGAGAGTAGCGAACCTGAGCGAAGGGGATACATGGAGCGATTGTATGCACTTTGGCGCGAAATGCACCCAGAGCATCGCATTTTCTCTCAACAACATCTAAGAGATCAAGTATCCATCTTGCGCAGGACAGTTTATGTAAGGGCACCCAGTCAGCTGGAAGAACTGCCAGCCGCAGTCCCGCCACTGCAATTACCAGCTGATGGGGAACAGCCTTTAGAGTTTACCGATGTAGACTTAACGACGAGAGTTAGCCTTAACACCAGGGCTAACCTAAAGCCACAACACCTAGCTAGAATGGACAAGGTCATCGATGAGGAACTTCCAGAAGTTGCAGACAACGCCGCGAAGTAACTCATTCCCCGTGAGAGGACAACCAATTACGGGATCGAGAAAGCCAAGCGACGTGTACAAAAAATTAAGGGCAAGCTTCAGTCGGCCAGACAACACGCTTCTCGGATCCAGAGTGTGGTGGAATACAAGACGAGTGGTAGAGTATTTACTTCCAGAATCCGGCGTATAGCCGCCGGGTTAAGACGTCAACACCATACTCTAAATCTGACAGTGATGCTTACCATCAAGCAGCACTGTCTAGATCGGATCCGAGCGCTTATGGCTGTAAAGAAAACGTTGAAGAGGCGAGTACGATTCCTTCACGCCCTATATATTCTTATCCTAATATCAACCTGTGATGATAACGATATCTAAACACAGAACGGCTTGTTTTGTGAAGTATGCCACTAAATTTGGAGCATATTCTCCAATAGTTAGGTGCATATACACAAGTTTGGCACAGAATCTATGCTATACTCATATAGATTTTATTTGCATAATGATACATGCACTGATACGTACTTACACGCATGTGCATACACCCACGTTTTAAATTTTAGATTGAATTAATATTATTACTACTATTTAAAATACTTACATCAAATTTCTAGAAAAGGAATTATAATTAATATAATTTATGTAATTGGAGACTAAGACAGCAGGATTTATTTCATCTAATCATTCTAAGGAGAGAATTTTAAAATTTGCTATATTATTTATATACACAAGTAACACAATTGGACCCAATACAGTCCCTTGTGGTACGCCCCTGGTAACAGTTTGTGGTTCACTCAAAATATTTTCAATTTGACTCTTTGCTTTCTGTTTGTGAGATAGTTTTTAAATCTTATTCTATTTTTAAGACACCGAAGATTTTTGCAAAATTATTTGACTGATATAGGCCTATAATTACTTACATATTTTTTATCACCTGATTGTAAATTAGTGTAACTATAGACTCTTTCCACTAATCGGGTATAGGGTCTGTTGTGAATGAGAGGTTTAATAGGTGTATCAAAAGTTTTGTGATATACCGGTGAATATGTTTTATTAGTTTACTTGATATACCATCTGGACCAGAAGAAGATTTATTTTTAGGTTAGAGATGGTCATAATAATAAAATTTCCTGTAGTTGGATGAAGAAATAAATTATTATGTATAATTTTGTCCTCACAAATAGTTTCCGGTGTCTGTACTTTTTTTATTATTGTTGCCATTATTTTTATATTACCTATATTTATAAAATGATTATTTATATAATTAGTTTTAGTTATTTTATCACTTATTTGTTTTTAATTTACATCATTTAAATGAATATTATTTGAGTTTTCATTTGATTTACTATTACTGTTAGTTGCTCTGTTTATGATTATCCAGATTTTCTTGTAATTTCAATTTCCATTAGCCTCAATTAGTTCTTTATTATAATAATCATTTTTTGTTTTTCTTAATAAGTTACTTAGAGTGTTCTTATAATGGGTATATTTTGTTTTTTGTTCTTGTGAAAATTTTTTTAGTAATTTTTTTTTTATATTATCTCTTTTATGTATAGAATTAATAAGTCCTAGAGTTATCCATGGTTTTATTTTATTAACCTCATTTTTTTCATTGATACTTGTAGACGAATTATTTATAAAAGATTTTATTTTGTTAACAAAAATATCATAGCTGTCTTGTATATTATTATAGTTTATAACCTCTTTCCAATTTTCTTCCACAAAAAGTTAATTTAGTTTTGTATAATTTATTTTATTGTAGGATACATTAGAAACAGAGGTTTTTTGTCTAATTATATTAAATTTTGTCACCAAACAAATAGTGTAATGGTCAGAAAGGTTGGCTTCAAAAATCATTGGCTTTATGTCAATATTATAACATAGATTATTGTCTTTTTTTATTTACAAATATATGATTTATTATAGTTGAAGAAGTTTCAGTTGTCCTTATGGTTTTATTTATAAAGGAAATATGACCGTACTCAGCTAGTACATTCAAATATTGATTGATGTCGATATTATTTTTATTTCGTATATTAGGATTAATATCTCCCAAAAATATTTCGAATTTATTTTTATTTAAGTTCTTTAATTGTTCGTATCGTTCATTTATATACAATTGTGTATTTATGGATGGGGGTATATAGAAGCTATACTAAAATTATTAACATTTATGATAATTCTTAAGTTGGTTTCAGAAAAATTTGTATAATACTAACGTTTACTACTATCGGTTTTTTTATAAACATTACAAGTCCATCATTTTGATTATATTTAGAGTCGTTATAAAATATATCATAGTTTGGTATGTTGAAATTACTTGTGCGTTCTATGTTCCAGATTTCAGATAAAACAGTTATGTCTATTTTATTTATTGCTTCATCCAAGTAATCAATAATTGTCTTTTTTTACAATTTTTCTTATGCAAAATCAATCATGAAATAATTATTGTTGAATTAGGTTGGCTGTAATTAAAGTCATATTACTATTTGATGTATTGTAGCTTCTGAGGTATAACGAAATTTTTAGGTGAGAATTGATAATTTAGTACAGATGTCATTTATTTTGTCGGGCAACATTTGTTTTTCATGGCCACAATGACAAAGTTCCATAGTGAACATGGAGGATATGCACAGTAGTCACCCGTTTCCGTAGACACGTGCGATTTTCAACATATGCTGTATGTTTTTGGTGTGTTTTGAATCATATACTGACTGATCACATTAACTTTGGCTTTCACATGCTGTTGTGTATAAATTTGTGTGAAAAGTTGCTTACAGTTGTGTAAAGTCTTTCTTATTCTTAATCTTAATCTTTTTCTTATGAATGAGAACAAGAAGGGCTGTTGACATTATGGAAGTTTCACCAAATGATGAAGCTGATTTTTTACTAGATGTAAGTGAATATGAGCCATGAGAATACTCTAGTTCAGAAGACGATCCTAAAAAACTGAAGAATCACAACAATCTACTTTTATTCCTGTGCATTTCGATGAGATTATCGAGTAAGTAATTGCACAAAATATCGACTACCATAAAGAAGAGGAACAATAAACGGTACTATATCTAAATTAGCGACTAATTTTTGGGAAATAAAATATGCAATTATTCCTGAAAAAATGGTTTGCAGAAATTGCGTTTTGAAAATAAGCTTCTCATATCTAGCTATTTGTATTAATTATAATATTGATTGAGTATAAACCTTCTGTTCAACACCTCTTTCCTCAGACTTAAAAAACACTTCTTAACATGCATTTAATATCTATATGATAGAAATAAATAGAAATAATATAACCACTGGTATGTTACATTTTTATTTTCTAATTAACTTCTTTGTCATTTTAGACTAGAATAGATTAGATTGCGAGTGGGTAGTTAAGGCCCTAATGGTCTCCTTTCATTGCGACCTAAAAAGGTCTTTTAGAAAAGATCTCTTCTATCTATGCGTTAGGCGTCTGAAGAAATCTAAAACTTTCCTGGGGTCTATAGTCCCCACATCGGCAGATGTTGTGGATAACTGCTCTAAATGTCATAACCTTTGTCGGATTATGACTTTGCATGAGTAAAGTATATGTTCCGAGGTTTCCATTTCATCTATACAGAAGCGACATATGCCACCGAAAAGATAGTAGGAGTTTTGCCTAAAGCTTTTGATAGCCTACATACATCTGGTCCCATATACTCCTACCCTTAATACTTCCACCATCTTTGGTTCATCTGTATAACAGATAAAAGATTCGTTTTCAAATTTAAGTCCTCCAGGTCTCTATATTTGGCGACTAGCTATTACCACTCCAAATATCCGCTCAAATTCGAATCCTACTGGCATTGCGTTAGTAGGTTTGGTCATTGGGACTAATCGAAATTCATTCAGAATGCTCAGATAACCAACCAGATCTCTTAGTTTGAATTTCCTGGATTAAAGTCTTTGTGCGCTGAGGTCTACTTTTTCTTTACATGCATATGTAAAGGTGTCAGATTAAGCAAAACTTCCATTGCTGCTGTTGAATATATTTTCATTGTTACTGTGATCAGACACTCTAACCGTTGCACTTTTAACAATGTTTTGTGGTGTTTCACCTTTTGTGTTTTCCCACAATGATAGAAATGCATAGGTGATGATGGGTCTAACAACCATTATAACCAATAGATTATTTTTGGTAGCAAACCCCAAGCCTGCGGTACATTCAGAGGGCCGCTGTTGCTCGTTCAGTAACCCTTCTCAGGTGTTTGTTCCATATGAGTTTTTAGTCCAGGATTAAACCTAGATATTTTACCTCATCAGGGAAGTCAATTTGTACGCCACTCATTTTTGGGGCTATTAGGAAAAACTTCATTCTTCTTGTGAATGGTATAATTACCGTTTTCCTTGGACTAACGTGTAAAGCTGCTTCCGAGCACCAATTTTTGATGATATTTAGGCTTGAGATACTCTTATAATGATTAGGTCATTAGCGTACCCTTAGATGTCGAATCCAGAGTGGCTTAATTTAGTGAAAAGTTCATCAATAACTATAGACCGTACAAGAGTGATAGGACCCCTCTCTGTGGCAATATCTTAATGGCTGTTATTGTTACTGAATCCCTTTCCATTATTGTCGTTATCCTCGGCTATTAAGGATGGATAGGATCCATGTTACTGTCGAAGGCTCAAATCCTTTCCGTTGTACAGCTCTTTTTTTGTTTCATAGGATGTGACATCAAAAGTCCCTCAATATCTATGAAAGTGCAAAGAGATATTTCTTTTGTTACAAACACATTCTCAATTCTATTATTATTTTACAAATAGTAATAAATACTGTAATATCTAAATACAAGATACCAGAAGTCGTAATCCTCTCATTTTATTAATTAAAAATTATATATTGTTGCCACATTATTATTACTGAATGGAAGTTGGTGAGGCACATTTCGAACATTTAATAGACTGATACGTAAGTAATATACTTCATTAGATATTAAATCTTGCGGGTAGATATCACCCCGTTTAGGTATTGCGGGGGTACTTAAAAATAGCGCAATTATATGTCCGCCTTGATAATAATATCAAATTGTTTAAACGTTTTATCTAAAGTGATCAAAATGGCATAAAACCAGATGGACTCTCGGCCCCCCTTGTATAAGTATGTTTATTATCTTTCTACATATTCTTTCGATTACATTACCTTGGAAATTAGGTTTTCAGTACTTACATTTTTGTCTATCTGTGTTCACATACTTAATAAAACTACTCATATTAGTTAAGTGATATTAACGAATATCAACAACACAAGTCCTTATAACCAAAGTGGCAATATATTTCAGTATACCAACAACGTGATTGCTTGAAATTCACATTTTGTACCCGTCATCTAACTACATATATCTTTTTCACTCACTGCGCATGTAGTTAAAACTCATACGACATATCTTATGAGAATATATTTGCTTTTCTACAACGTGATATTTGATACGTATATATATCATCAAGACAACTGGGGTATGTTTGCCAGAGCAACAGGATATAGGAAATCCAGGACAACAGTTTCGAAAGAACGAGAAATAATAATAAATTATTAGTTATATTAAAAACTGTTTAATATCAGAATCTTTAATTGATTGAGTGCTTAAAGGAATTAATATAATAAACATCTCTTTATATTTTAGTAATGTAAACGTTACTTTTCTTATTTTTTCATAAAAAAAGACGTACTTGGCATGTTTCTATTAGCTGCCACCAGAGTCGTAACTAGAGGTGGGCAACTAAGGAAGACTATAAGGGCGTAGATTTGATGGCTCCGTTTGCCGGTTTATTTGTTGACTGCTGTCAGAATAATTTAATAATCATTAAGTGCAAATCTAATTTAAAATATGGTGACTAATTGAGTGCCTATACGTTATTTATTTATAATTAATAAAGTACCGAGTCAGTATTGTTTAGAATAATGCTTTTTCAATTAAATATTTCAATTTCATTCATCATTCGAAGGAAGATCTGCATTTGGCAAGTGAAATGACAATCTTCCTTCTAGATGTTGCAGGTAAGTTGTATTTACATAAAGCAGCTTACATACACTGAAACATGTTGCGATGCACGCATCAACTAATAGGTTTCATGATACAAGTTGCAGAGTGTGTATCCTGTCATCGACTTATCGGAGTAATGTGGAGTGAACTGAAACTGATGCAAGTTTCATGAAACCTAAAAGTCGAGACGAGGCCACATGTAAAACTAATAGAGTTATTGAAAGGATGTATCGAACATCCCAATAAATACCAAGGTATCGGCCTTTAATAGGCTTTTACTGGGCCTTTACTGGAAATGCTGGCCGAATAAATGCCCATACTTTGATGTTCACTGGGATGAAGATTAGATTGCAACAAATCAAATCCAATGCCTGTTCAGAAAATGAATAGTTTATAACTTCGGATGACAGTTTTACGAGTTTAAGAAAACACGTACTGAAAGGACCAGACCGAGTAAATAGCCTGGCATCGTATTTTATCGACTTTACCCTACGTGATTTTCCATCAGTCCAGCATCCAGCTTCGTCGTTCTCACATATTACTTTACCTGTCTACAGGGTGAGTTTTAAATGGGTAGTTATATTTTAACCCTCAATATATTTCGTCGAGTACAATCGATTACCAGTGTCAAAAAATTTTTTGAACGAAAAAATTTTTGAATTTCTGATAATTTTTTTCGTCCTCCAGCAACTGACATTTTGATGGTCACTGGATATCTCTCTAAACGCCGTCCACAGAAATGACGTAACTGAAGGCAGTGTTGCCAGTTCCTCAAATTACTATTTTAAATTAGTACACAACTGGTAATATGCGGTTCAGATTAAATTCTAAAAATGAAACAAAATTAAAAATATTCATTTCATAAAAAAGCATCTGCTTTAACGAACGGAAGAGCTAATTTCGTAATCAAAATGAGTATTTCTGCGATACGAACGCTTTAAAACATGTTTATTAAAATTTTATGCTGATTGCTGATTGGTTGAATACAAATTTCCTGTTCTTCCGTGATTAGTTGGTTAAATTAAACTGTTTGCTTACATTTAGAGCACGAAAAAGTGACAAAGCAATGATAAGTGAATCATGTTACTTTTAAGACGAGCATTAGTTGTTCACTTGCTTATTGAATTACCGCATAGAGGAACAAATTATGATAATGTACTAGATTTTTGTAAGAGGTGCCGATGTACTAAAAATTATTAAACTTTACTGAATCTAGTACAATAATTGTACCAGAGATCACTGGCAGCATTACCAATAGACTGGGCGAAAACACAAAACTGAGCGTGATGTTCAAGTGATCAGATCGGACTGCAGAACGTTTCGTTTCCTTATTGGTCTACCGGCAATAAAATCGAGGAAGACGAACCCCACCTATTTTATAGAATTGTAATCAGGCACGTCGTTTATAAGAGCGAGCAGTTATTTGGTTTATTTAACTTTTATTTGTCCATCGTTATTTCTACTGTTTTGTGTGCAGGTTGTTTAAAATACGATACAAAATATCTAGTACCGACACTACAGATGAAATGGGAAATAATGTTGGCCTAAGTCCACCTAGAGAATGGTTAAATGTTATTTTAATTCTAAATCCGGTCCTTTTCAGTTCTACCGTATAGAATGCTCTTGTATGGTTGCGCATCAAAAAATCTGATTACACCATGGGTGCAGCCATTTGGTACTTGAACTCAAAATTTCATTCATTTAATGGTTATTGTTTAGTTTTTTGTGGTTATATTGCGATTTCTTTCATTATATGAATCTTTTGTAACTTTCTATTAGTACGATAGGATATTTTAATATTTTGTGTAGTGAAAATAATATATTTTTATATTAAGTGCAAATGCATTTGGTCCTTTCGTAAAAAACATTTGTAAACAATGTGTTGTGCGGTGGAGAGAGGTTCTGACGTAAAACGTTATACATGGAAAAAGTGCCATTGGTTTAGATGCATTTATACCTTGAAAGAGAAGACTTTACTACAATATTGATGCATTTCTAAATATTGCACATGGAGATATTGTTAATTATTTAGTTTTTGAGTGTAGTGCCTACACAAAGAAAGAACAATTCCTTCACTCAACCACAAATACACAAGTGTTTGTGGTTGAGTGAAGGAAATCCTTTAAGGAATTTTCCGCAAGAGAAGCTTGTTACAAAGGTAATAATAAGTTCAATTATATCACTCTCAATATCAGAGATTTCTTCACTGTAATTTATTATAGTAGATTGGGTATATTTCCATTTTTAAATTATACAATGCACACAAAGATGTAAATATTTTGAGTTTCACATTTTGTATTTGTACGAGTACTTCCACAAAAACACAGATATTACGAAAAATAACAAATTTAATAATCTGAAAAAATGTAAATCAATCAATGAATCAATAGTGAGAAAAATGTTTTAATTTGTAGTTGGATCCTTTAGAACAATTAAATTGAATCCATGGGTTACTTTGTTGTACTTTTCTGGCTGTTACAAGATGTTTAATTTTCGAGTAAAATATTTAATTTCAAAAAGTGAGTTCATTTTGACCGGTGGCTCAGTTAGATGTTATTTGTCTAATATTATTATCTGAGGTTGGATGTTGTTTACAAATAAAGTTGGGTAACTGTTTTTATTTAGTGAATGAACCGTGTTACTGATTTGAACTAGTCTTTTCATCTTAATTCCACGAATGTGCTTGATGATGTGATAAGAATCACCTGCAATCAGTGGTGAATCGCGAATTGGTCGCTAATGTAGTGTACGTAAAAGATAGGTCAGTTTGACTCATCCAATGACCTGTCAGGTCAATGAACCGGCCAAGAATAGTTCAATGACTGTTTCAAAACGATTTATTTATTAATAAATTACAGGATTACTTCAAATTTTTATAATTGCATGGTAAGTAACTACTTAAAAAATAATAATCCTTTTATAAATTTTTAAAAAAACGAAATTAAAACAGTCGGTAGCATTTTATAAATTTACTGTTATCGAAAAATTTGGTTTTAGTTGTATATTCCATACGAAACACTTGAAAGAAATGTTAATTGATGCAAAGAAGGCAAAATTGTACATTTTTTACATTAAAAGGTATATTAAAATATTTGAAAATTATTTCAAATGGAACAATTAATCGCTTAAGTAGGTAATTATTTCATTCAAAATTATTATGTTCGGGAACGAACTTACAGCTTGATGATAAATTGCATAAGAAATGCGGCAACGCTGCTTCTAGCCACTGCACCATTTCAGATAAAATGAAGAATGTTTCTAATAATCAGCAGTTCCAAAACAGTTTCATCTTTTTGAAAGTCGATAACTCAATTTTACGTGGGAATTTAGAGAAAAAAGATGTGTCAGTGGGTTTCTACAGATGTCAAGAATCGGTGGTTAAATATAACTACGCGCTTAAGACTTACCCTGTATATGTAATTATTTTATTAGTTTAACTCTTTTTTATCGTAAATCTATTGTATTATTATTATAAATACTATTTTGGCCAGGTGCAACTCTTGCTAATTACAACTCTGATTATCACATAATATAATGCTCTATTGTACGTTTAAAATTTTAAATACCGAATTTTAAAAGTAATGTGAAATTACTTCCTTCATTTTTTAAACCATAAGATATCTGATGTGGCCAGCACATAACATTCTTATACCAGTATATATCATCCTGATGAAAAAAAATCATTCTATTTAATTCTTCACTTACCTCAATTAAATTTTAATAGCGGACCTTGAAATGTTTTATTAAAATTTTTTAAATAATTAATTATCAGCGTCATTTGATACTGTCAATAATAATTCATGTCATATATTTTAATAATTTCTTCCTATTGATATTGACATTTTTGTAACTAAATTAGACATTTCAAATGTCAAACTGTTAAATTTATCCTAATCCCGTTTTATGAGGACAAATGTATAAAAAATTTAAGTTTACATCAGCTTTATTTAAATAATTGTAAAATATATTTTATTGGCTTGATGGTAGTAGACATGATTTCATCAAGAATATATTTTTTTGTAAAGGCAAATACAATAACGTTTGGGACCCGTGGACCTCCTTTAAGCTGGCCCATGCTGTTTATCATCGAATTTAACATTCACTTTGGCCTTTAGAACATGTGTACCAAATTCGAAAGCTTTATCTCAAAAACTGTGGCTGCTATTGCGATACTACAGGCATGTACACAGAGTTTTTCCATAAAGTTGTTTTTTCAATAAAATTCATCGATATTTGTCCAGAAATGCAATAAAAAATTTTAATTTTTTTTCCAGAAATTGTACTTTTTTCTTCTTTTATTCATTGTCTCTTCTGGTAGTACCAAATTCACCAAATTTAATATGTCACCTAAAATGTTGTTGACAATCTTAACTGCCAAATTTGGGAAGTCTCCCATTAGTATTTTTTGAGTTGTAGCTGATACACACATACACACACTCACGCACATACACACGCACGCACGCATGCACGCACGCACGCACGCACACACACACACACATACACATACACACACACGCACTGACAGACATCAATCGGAAAATAGTCAGAATGGATTCAAGAGGATTCAAAACGTATAAATCAATCAAAATCTCGAGCTCGAAAAAAAGTCACGATTACTATACTTCCTTTAATACATATTTTTCTTTTCTTGACCGTTAATATCAAATAATATCTGATAGTTTTTTTTTGTGGAGATTTCGGTCAGGTATAACTAATTTTATTATTTTTTTCTAACGTTTCGGTTTATTACACCATCATCAGAGAACTACAATTAATACAATATTTTAAAAACTGGTTATGGTTATTTTACTTGACAATTTACTTACACTATTAATTATTTGGTATTTGTTTTAAATTTAACATGTAACAAAATTTAAAACAAATATCAAATAATTAATAGTGTAAGTAAATTGTAATGTAAAATAACCATAACTATGTTTTTAAAATATCATATTAATTGTAGTTCTATGATGATGGTGCAATAAACCTAAACGTTAGAAAAAAAGAATAAAATTAGTTATACCTGACCGAAATCCCCACAAAAAAACACTATCAGATATACTTCCTTATATTTGGTATAAGAAAGTAATAATAAAATGAACGTGGTTGGAAATCTGTTTATAGGTATAACATGAAACAGATAACAATGCACTGCCATATTAGATATTGAGGTGGCAGGTGATGATCGATAGAAATTTAGATTAAAGTGATGGCTTGTAGTTCAGACAGGTGGATGAGATAAAGCAATGAAATAGACCCCTCAGCTGCTGACAAACCCGAAGTGTAATGTAATGTTAAATTACTGTACCGCTAGCACATGATGCTCTCTAAGATACTTACTTGTCTATTGAAGTCTCAACCGAAACCAATACAAATTTTAATTAGCACACATCATAGATTTACCAATTAATTACGATTAATTGGATTTGACCGATTTTAAAGGCCACTTGAATAGATTTAAGGTGAACATACAAACTCTAGACATTAACCAAAAACTTTCCACACTGCTAACACATAATGTGAACACGAGCGTCGCTAAGGAGGGCATGGGGCGGCGGCTCCTCTTTGGGCAGATAATGAATATTGTTCATTAATATATAAATTGGTAGGATGTATAATGATAATCAAGTGATTACAATTCTAAAGAATTTTATAAAATGGCTAAATTAATATTCACAAAAAAAGTTTATTGAAATTTATCAGTCATTCCTATGCACTGCACCTACAATAAAATTCTTTATTTAAGTAACAATCCGGTGTGTACAAATTTTTTTCAAAGATCCCCTCCAGCTATAAAAATTTGTCAGAACAGCGTCTCGTATGGTTTGGACAAGACCGATTTTTCCAGGGCCGCCGCTAGGGTACTTGCCGCCCACGTATATGTAGATTTACCTTTGCCGCCCCTCTAAATATGCCTTTCATATCCCTATTTTCCCACAGTATTTAATGTTGTCATAATTAAAAATTGATACAGACATAATTAGTAAAGCTGACAAATATAAAATAAAAACATTTTTAAAACTTAATTAAGCAGATTGGTACTTTACGTGATATAGGCAGAATAGAATTTCGTTGTGCATGATGATGTCGTCGAGGTAAACTTTTGTGAAAGCATGTAAAAATCCTGTGAGCACCTCTCGCGTCATCAAATTTTGAAATGTACTAGTGGCCGTCTTGAGCCGGAATGACACGATTTTGAAGTGGTACGTCGCCCCGTCGGTACTCGTGAAACCGCTGTACTTTTTAGAACCTTCGTCGATTGATATTTGCCAATACCCGCTCTTCAAGTCCAATAAGGTGAAGCATTTGGTCTCTCCAAAGTCTTTGATTATTTCGTGTATTTTTGGTAAAACGGATGATTCGTCCACCGTTATTTCATTTAACTTGCGATAGTCTATACAGTAAGGGGGCGAACTATAAGGGGAAGTGCTCGGTTCTATTACTCCTGACTCCAGCATCTCTCGTACTTGGTCGTACAGGATCGTTTCCTTGCTCGGCGATATTGGGTAAGACCGCAGATTTCCGACCTTATCCTCTATTAGTTGTATTTTGTGTTTTACAGACTTGGTCGTGGGTTGAGTGGGTACTTTATTAAATAGGTGGGCGTGTTTTTTGAACGTGGGTTCCAAGACCAAGCTGACTGAGGTGGTAGTGGTATGGACATCTCTTGCCCAGAATGATGTTGAGCGTCACACTGGCTTTGATCTCAGTAGACCGTCCTCCTTTCTGTGTCGCGGACGTGTAGGCATCTGCATCCGTAGTCGACTATTACTTGATGAGTGTGCAGAAACAGGGCCCCCAGTATTATCTCTTCGTTCAGGTCATCTGTTACTTAGAATGTTTCTGTAATTTCTTCTAGTCTCCTCCTATCGTGTACTCCAGTCGAACGCTGCCCTTTGTCTTGGCAGTTACCGTTCCGAAGGCTTGTGTAAATCTTTGGTTGTCCAGTTGCGGAGTCCTTATGCCTCACTATGAGCCGATGGTGGAGGCGCTGCCTCAAAAATACTAAAAACCAAAAACCGAATAAGGAACACAAACTTCAATTTTCTTATAACTAATACATCAAACTTTTATAATTCGGTTCGGTAATTTATTTAAATGTTGACTGGGTTCAGTTAGTAGACTTCAAAAGTAGGAATATGGAGAGATTTAGATAAGTGTTGTTTTGATGCTTATTTTAAATAAACAATTTCGTGCTTAAACATTAAATAAAGTACAATATGTTATACACCATTTCAAAGAGCAGTTCTTTTAGTATTATAAACATAAAAAATATTTGTTTATTGCTTAACCCTTACTACAACAGAAAAATGATGAAGGTCTCATGTTACTGGAATAATTTTCTCAACTTCAAGAAAAATTTTAACTGTTAGCAGGGTTCGCCCGTGTAAGTTTTTTTTCACCATCTGGCAACTAAAACGATCCTGTATAAGATCCAAAAAAAAATCTTGCGGATTTTTTTGCGCGTCTCTTGCAAATCAGCAAAATATACAAAGAAGCGCGCGCGTCGAACACTTAAAAATCTGCAATACTCGTTCCGTAAGAATTATGAATTTGCAAAATACGGCGTTATAAAGAATACATATACATCATGGAATTGCAACAAATCAGAGCATAGCATTTCACTGTATGCCTGGATTTTAGAAATCGTACATCGGGACGGTCCCATCTGATTTTTTTAGCAGCACCGCCACATTCCACGTTTTACAAAATATGTTTACGAGTGACTTGCGGTTAGATAAAATCAAATAAATATTTGTAGTTGTTAAACTTATTAAAAGTGGTATATCGATAAAAATGGTTTACGATATAATTTGAAAAAAATATTTTTTGGCCATGAAAAATAAATCAAAGAGAAAATATTTGTTTCTTCACCTATACACGGGATGTGTATTCTGCGGTTACCATTGTCCTTAGGAAAGTATATAAACTTGGGTTTGTTAAAATTTTAGAGAGTGCGCCATTTTGTTACCAAATCATGTGCCTTACATGATGAAGAGGAATATTATTAATAATATCGCTGATATTTGTTCGTAGATATTCTAGATACCTCTCCGGTGCCAAAGAACCGTTGTAAAAAAAAAAAAATAGATTCGTTTGTTTGGAATATTCAATTCCATTCCACATGTTTAAAGTCGTGCGCCCTTGGAACTGTATCTCTTTATCTAAATAAGGATTTTCTTGGGCCCAAAAATGTGTGTTCCTCTTATTAAAGATACCTGCAGTTGTAAAAGAAGCTTCGTCCGTCCAAAACATATAATCAAAAACATTTGGATTTTAAGTAAATTTTTCAAATAATATCTGACTAAAAATGTTGTCTTACAATACTGTCGTTTGGGTACAGTTTTTGAACTCTGAGAGGCTTGTAATCGTGGTAACTATGTTTCATTATACATCTTTGTATTTTTACGTAATTTGTATTTAAATACCTGTAGGCATCTCTTATAGACTGTTGGATTTTACTGAAAATATAATAAAAGTTCCATTTCTTCATCCTCGTTTCCAGCAAAGGCCGTTTTTTTTTTTATTTTACATTGAATATGTCGTCAGAAATTTTATATATTCTTTTAAAGATATATTTGCTTAGTGTTAACGTTTTAGGATACCTATGAAAGTAATCTCTTAGAGCAGCACGAGCGTTTTTATTATTTTTAATATATATTTCCATAATTTCTACTCTTTCTCCTTTATATAATACATTTCGAAAAAAATATATTATTCCAACAAGCCAAACAACGGACATAATAACATTTACTAAACAATAAACATAACATCACAAACTAAGTAGTGGCGTCGTAGTTAGGGCGGTTTGGGGTGATAGAATCTTATATAAAAATTTATTTGTTATTTTTAATTTATTGATTTATGTGCACCATTTTTAACTAATATTTCTATCCCCCTTCAGTATTTTCTTACATCGTACCAATCTCGCTATTGAGAGATTTGATTTACTGTTTGTGAACGTAATAGGTATATTAGGTACATTAAGTAATAGAATGGTGTACCACAACTAGCCATAATTACAACTCCACTGATTAGTTTTTTTTTAGGAAAAAAATTTATTCTTGTTTTTTTTTTTTTTTTTGATTAGAAAAATCACTCCTCGAAGTTTGTCGTAAAATCATCGAAACACTTTGTATTCTTTTATAAAACGGAGTTATCATTCTTATTTCGCATAATCTGGTTATGGCGACAATATTGTTTGGTTTTGATGTACGATAATGTCAGCGACAAAGTTCTTTGATGGAGCTTTATGGATATTATATTAACTAACCCTATAATGAAGCGAATTATCGTAAAGTTTTGAATTAGATTAGTTTCTTATGAAGCTTTTTTTAATAAAATCAATAAATTATAGATTCTGAAGACAGATTCTACTATAGAAACTGTATTGGTGTTTTATTCGTTAATTTACCCACTAAGAAACATTTAATACATAAAAAAGCTAATTAAAATCCATCTATCTTTAAAGATATTTTTAATAAGGGATCAAACATAATAATACAAAGAGAATAAACAATAATTGTGGTAACATAACAATATTTTTCCTAAAAAAAAACATTAAAAAAGCAAAAGGCTCGTATATCCAAAATTTAGAAATTCACTACGAGTATGTAGAGAAACCAAAATTATTGCATGGAACTATATGTATCTCATTTCCAATGTTGCTCGAAACTCTAGTGGATATCTCGACTAAGATTGAAATCGATACAATGTTCACAACACACTATTGAAACAAAGGAATTTTTAAATACTATAAATCGTACAGAAAATATCAGGGTGAGTTCCGCTACATACCGTATAAATACATGTTGATATTATTTGTGCATATGACAGAATTCTCTGCGACCCTAAGGCACGCGGAGCATGTTGTATATACCTTTTATAATTTGTTTTTTATGGTACTGACAAATTTATTGTATTAAATCCGTTTGCTCTTGAATTTAAAATTCTGTTTATATTGTAGGGGAAACTCCGAATGAGCTGGTCTAATATTAAACGAATTTTGTAAAGATGCGGCCGACTGATAAAGTTGTTTATATACTTACTGCACGGTGTGAAATAGGAAAATGTAAAACTTGTGCCAAGAGAACACAGCCTATAACTAAAAATAATAATTTAATTTTTTTTTTAATTTTCACCTATTATGCATCTAATTATCTACTCCTAAAATGCATGAAACAATTTCTTCACCGTAGGTTGCAAATAATGTAACCCAAGCAAAATTAGTTATCTCAAGGATTAATTATATTTAGCCATAATCAAAATCCAATATAGTATTTTTTTAACTTAAAATAAAATAACGTTTTCAACCCTAATAAATATTAAAAGTATGATCCTGTAAATAAGTAAAGAAATAAATATGGACGTTTGTTAAAAAATATTATGTAGGTATTTAGTTATACATTTGTAATATTTAATACAAGAAAGTATATATTTCTAGAAAAAAAATTTCAAAAATAATTATTGGGTATTATAAAAGCATTTATTTAAACCTAACATGATAATAATATCTATAGATTTTTATATTTTATACTGACATTCTCATCTGAATGTGCTAGTATAAAAGTTTTAGGCACATAATGAATGAAAAACAACACGGCCAATACATTTTATCATATAAACCATTAAAACATCTACACACTCTAGGAGCAAGAACTGCATTGAATTAAATAACAGTGTTCTTAGCATTAGCAGCAAAAAAATATTGAGATTGAAAAATATTAACTCACCAAAAAAGGAAACTTTTCACACTCAAGAAATCATTTTCTCCAGTTACAACAAAAAAATCGAAAACGCTTTGGTGAGTTAATATTTTTTTAATCTCAATATTTTTTTACTTCCAATACTAAGAACACTGTTATTTATTTAATTCAATGCAGTTCTTGCTCCTATATTGAGCAGTTGTTTTAATAGTTTCTATAATAAAGTGTATTGTAAGTGTTGTTTTTTATTTACTATATGCCTCAATTTTTATACTAGCACATTCAGATAGGAATGTCAGTATAAAACATAAAATCTATCGGTATTTATTATTATCATGTTTGGTTTGAAAGAATGCTTTTGTATTACCCAATAATTATTTTGTTATTTTTTTTCTAGAAATGCATAAGTACGATGCAATAATATGGCAGATTTTTTTAAAAGAAAGTATATCATTTACAAGTAGTAATAGATTCTAAAAATAATACCTAAATACAGGACCAAAGTCGTAAATCTCACGTTATTTAGTTGAAAATTAAATAAAATTGTCACACGCACTTCTTGATTTATAAATTAAATAAATAAACGCCACAAAAATTAGACAACCCCCGAATTCAAAGCCGAAGCTGCACGGACGAGGGTTGTACTTATGAAAAAACGCAGACACACAACATTCTTACCGACATTACCAGTACCGGTGACGGATATCGAACTCGTAGGACGATGGAGAGATTATCTAGTCACACTTGCCATCTAAGCCAACTACTTCACCATTTTGTATCATACAATTTTCCGATTTATTACATTGCGATTGATACTGGTAGATGGAGTTACCACCAACTCGTTGGTAGTCTGCTTGTACATAGAGATTTATAATTATGATTAAAACAAATGCTCGATATGTCCTTCGTGTTCAGTTCGACATAGTCTTTCTGGCTCATAGGATCTTCTAAAACATTAATACGCTATCTGAATTTTAATTCGTCTACAGTATTAACTTGCCTTTCTTTCATACACTTTGTAACGGTAATTCAGTGTAGTGATGTCCGGTGACCAAGCTGACCTTTAGCTCCAATGTTAGCGATCAACTAATTAATCTTGGTGATTAACCTGACTCATTATATGAAGATCTTTGTGATCACAAATACCGTTTTTGTAAACCTGGATTGATTAGAGGAGAGAATACCTTTTGTAAAGTCGTTATTTTGGGCATAACTTTGCAAGAGGCTTGTCGTTTGTTTGAGATTCACCCGGTATTTCTAATACTATTGTTCGGCCATATAAATAAATTTTTTTACAAAAAATTTATCTTTAATAAAGTAGCCAAGCCTTTTAGTTCATAAATTTCACGTTTATTTTATTCCTGGAAATAATGTTATCATTTTTCATTTTGTGGAAACGGGATAACATTTGTTGAATATTTTCTGAGATTTAGTGCGTGTAAGTAAAGCATATCTGTTGAGCACACAACGATTCCGGCATAAATTGTGGTAGTTATTATTTAGTTGAGTGGAAAAAGTTAATGACGCCTGGAAACATAGCTCTTTCCTACGTAGGGTCAAATCAGCGGAATTTTAATGTCTTCTATCACCACATTAATATTTCTTCATAAAGTACCGGGATTGTTTCAGAAATAAGAAACTGAAAATGTGTCTTTAAACTGTTTGAAATACAGAATGGCTCTTGGGATGCAAAAGTAAATTCACGTTTTAAATTAGTAGAGCATGTCTAGCAACACTAAACTTTTTTATGGTTATCAGTAGTCAATGGACATGTATTTTAAAATGCACAGCCACTACGAACTATACAATCTCTATGGTATTCGCATATAACAACATTTTACTCAATAATAATATCAGATATGTTTTGTTTTTCTTTTATATATAAAGCGCTATTGAAACAATGAACAAAATCGAAGCTGGTACTAGATAGTTCTTTCTTATTAATGTGTCTTTCGTTACATAAGTATCTATGATCTTTGATTCTAGTTTTTAACCATTGTTTTGTTTGATCTATGAAATATGATGGCAAGATATTTAATACAATAAGAGAGGAAAAAATCTACTCTTTAATATCAACTTGTTGAGTTAATTCATAATCTCATATTTGAAAATGTTAGATTATAGATAATGATCGGTTCATTTGTTTACAAAATGGTTGATAAATAAAATGATACCGTTTACAAATAAAGTACCAAACAATAAAAATGTTGAGTTATTTCTTAAATTGAAAAAATTGTAATAAATCATACATATGTTCATTACTATAGTTTCCGAAATTCCCGTTAGTCTTGTGCTACCGCGCATTTCCTGCCGCCATGTGATGAATCATGCAGATGTTCATTAGAAGTTTCTGCAATTATCGTTTAGCTTGTGCTGCCACTCCTGGATTAATTCTCCAAATCAGCTATCCGAAAGCAAACACCGTTACATATTCCGACGCCCAAACATACAGACACCGTTACATAATTTGGCGCCCCAGCAGATTTCAGAGAGGTTTTAGTTGTAGAGAGCCCAGAAAGTATTTTATAACAGACTAGAAAGACTAGTACTTACCTATTTTATATAACATGAGTTTATCCGATACAGAAGGCGCACGTTTACTTGAAGCACAGATGCGATCGTAGGATGGATTTACCTATAAGCTCAAAAAAAGATGAGTGATAAGTAGAATTAACCAAGTATTGACAAATTGCAACCGGTACCGTCGAGGAGTTACGTGCAAGACTAAAAAATATTGTATATGGAAATAAACCAAGAATAGAAATTTCTCCGATGAATTCCGTCACAGAAGTGCCTCTTAGTGCTATTTTAGACCAAGTACTTAACCTTCCAGTAGTCGCGCCTGGTCTGTGAGACCGACCAAACACTTCTTTTAGCACTACTCTGAAAAACGAGGGGGAGGCACCTCCCACTCCATGTATTTTCTCAATGGGCTGCGACGGAACAGCAGTACAGTGCAGAGTGTTAAAAGTGGTAGTTCTGCCAAAATTATATCGTCCTGCGGTGTGAGAGACTGACGCGACTAATCACGTTTCTTTATTTTGATTGTGAAGTTAGTTTTTCTACTTTTATTCTATATTATGTAATATAAATGTAACATTATTGTTTTTGTTAGCCATGGCGTCTTATGAAAGAGAGCAAAAACGCCTGCAACAAATGTTAGAAGAAGTTATGAGCGACGGAGAGGGTCAAGAAATCGCGTACGACGATCATTCAGATTCAGATCAGTTTGATGAAGATGAACTGGATTATGTAGAAGAGCAACTTGACAACAGTGAATCTGAACAGAATATTTCTCATTATGAGCAAGAAGGAGAAAGTTACAACAATAGATTGTCGTTTTTTGGAAAGGATAAAGTCACGCGTTGGAGAAAATTCGCTTCACAACCTATAACAGTAAAAACCCGGCAAAAGAATATCGTCAAACGTTTTCCGGGTTCCACACAAGCAACGAGAAACTTGTCAGGACCACTGGAAATATGGCAGCATTTCTTCAATGACGAGATTATCGATATTATCGTGGCATGCACCAACGAGTACATTGAATTTGTTGCTAACAATTTTGCTCGAAAAAGAGATGCAACTCCAACTAATCGAATTGAAATTCGTGCTTTCTTTGGACTCATTTATATGGCTGGTGTCTATCATGCAAATCGTCTGAATGGCGAAGACTTGTGGAATACTGATGGGTCTGGCGTAGAAATTTTTTCACCTCATCATGAGCCTACAAAGGTTTAGATTCCTAATTCGTTGTCTAAGATTTGACAGCAAAGAGACTCGAGCAATGCGAAGGGCAACAGATAAATTGGCTCCTATTCGCGATGTTTTTGACCGTTTCGTTGCTAATTGTGTGAATGGTTACCATCACTCAGAATTTGTAACCGTGGACGAGATGCAGGATTTCGCGCAGAGTGCAGTTTTCGGCAATATATCCCTTCGAAATCGAATAAATACGGGATAAAAATTCTAGTATTGCGTGATGCCAAAATGTATTATACAAGCAAGATGGAAGTTTACGTTGGAACACAACCTGAAGGGCCATACAGAGTTTAGAATAGTACTTGCGATATCGTTCTACGACTCTGTGAACACATTTTTGGATCTAGGCGCAATATTACAATGGACAACTGGTTCACCTCTGTACCTCTTGTGAAGAAACTACTCAATGACCATAAACTCACAGCAATTGGAACCATCAGAAAAAAACAAAAGGGAGTTGCCATTGGACTTTTCTCGACCAGTTGTGCGACTGGAACATACCAGCATGTTTGCGTTTTCGAAAGAATGCACTCTTGTCTCCTACATTCCCAAAAAGAAAAAAAAATGTGCTGTTGCTTTCTAGTATGCACGATCATGATGAAATCGATGGAAAAACAGATGCGCATAAACCAGTGATAATTCCAGATTATAACAGCACTAAGGGGGGTGTAGATACTGTTGATAAATTGAGTGCAAGCTACAACTGTTCTAGAAACACGCGCAGATGGCCAGTGGTCATTTTCTACTCCATGTTAAACATAGCTGGCATCAATTCGCAGGTGATCTACGCTTCAAACAAACCACGTATTACAATTTTGAGAAGAAAGTATTTAAGACAATTGGCCAATGATTTACTCAAGCCCCATTTGGAAGTACGTTCTGCTATGAACAATATTCCTCGAAGCCTAAGATTGAGACTGCAAGAACTTTCTGGCATTAATATCGAACCTGATGTCCCACAGAATATCTTACCAGGAAGATGTGCCTACTGTCCTTCGAAAAAAAAATCGCAAAACTCGTTTCCACTGCTATAAGTGCAATAAATATATGTGTTTGGAGCATGTTATTGGGGTTTGCCAGGAGTGCCGGGAAAATGCACTAAACCAACTTTAAACATGTTTCTATCACAATTTTTTTATTGTAAAAGAGTTATATTTTTGTTTAATTTACATTTTGTATTACCACTTTTTGTGCAGTATTGAAAAAAAAAACACCATTATCAAAGAATTTGTGGGATATATGGAAAAAAGGGCCAAATATACTTCATTTTTCTTTTTCTAGTCATTCATTGTGTTGTTAAAACATCCCCATATGTAATTTTTAAAAATTAGATTCCACTATTTTTTGGGGGTTAATTAGGGAATATAGTCTGTGAGACCGACGCGATTACTAACGTTTTAAAATTTTACGCTGCTACTGGAAGGTTAAATGAAATATACATTGTGATAGTAAGAAAGACGTATTTTTATTCTCAGAACGGGTCCAAGAATTACAGAAAGGTTACAACTTTTCCAATGAACAAATACTCCGAGCACTTCCTGAGTTGCTACAGGGTGGTACTTTATTATGGTACCGAAATAATAAAACATCCTGAACAAATTGGGAATAGTTAATTGTAAAACTTAAAATTTTCTCTGCACCCTCACAATACCAGGTAGACTTAGAGGAAAGGCCAAAGTCTCGTATCCAACGGCAAGCGGAAAGTATAAAAGAATACGTCATTGATATACAGACATTACTATGGATGTTAGATAATGTATCACCAGAACAGCAACTTCACAGAATATACTCTATTTTAAAAACGAATTACAGAAAGTACATCCGTACTGGATTTTTGTACACTAACTGAACTTATAACTCATGGAGAAGAGTATGAATCCATATGTAATGATTAAAATAGTTATAAATGTCAGTTACTCACATGAAACTATAACACAAAACCTAAAACTCGTCCACAAAATAATTCCTATAATAACTATCGAGGTCGTCAACAAAATAATTCATATAATAATAACTGTGGAGGTAGAAACTCCTTAAATTATAGATACACCGGTCGACAATCACAATATTCTAGGGAGCAAAATTATACAAACCGAATCACACATTCTTGTGCATTAGAAACTTCCAGACGTTATATCTCCGAAAATTACACTAGAAATACGAGTTGTTAGCAGTATCGTGTTACTAATCACAACCGTTGTGATTGCAAAAACACACCTAGAAAATGTTGTTCATACTGTGGTCGTCTGGACATATTAACAAAAAATTGAAATTGTTGAAATATAAATACGGGAAATGAGCAGGGTACTGTGCTTAGCCGAGGGCAACATCGTGGAGACACCACAAACAGCTTTTGATATCGACGTAGCAATAACCAGTGTGTCCGACTACCGCCTGAAAGTTCCACTACAAATTGGTAACAAGTGGTTGAATGCGTTAATCGACACTAGCTCTGCACGCTCGTACATAGGTGGCTCTGTATACACTTTATTTAAACCAAAGTATTTTAAAGACATTCCCTGCAAACATCTCAATGTTAAATTGGCAAATAGTTCAGAGGCGCAGATTGACAAAGAATATGAAATAAATTATTCCATGGCTGGAAAACAGTGGATTGATATGTATATGCCGCAACTAACGTCCGATATCTTGCTAGGAATGAATATCCTAAGAACAAGACAACTGTCTCTAGATTTGACTTCACTAGAAATTAACATAACGCGAGATCCACAAATACCAGTTTCAAAAAAGAAACAGTTGTACCGTTAGCCACCGTTACCGAATCGACAAAAACCGAACAATGCCAATTATCAAACGTTATACGTACCGAATTACCGAAGTTTCAGGAGGCTAAAGGCGTGACTTCACTAGCCGAACACAAAATTAGACTTCTGAATACCACTCCCATTAAACAAAAACATAGGCAAACGTTAATCTGAAGCTAGATAGGACCAAATCATTAGTCCTGGCCAGAACGTGCCCAATACCAAACCAGAGTGTGTTTTCCCTGTTACCCTCTATTATCCAGCAGAAATTAAGGAACCTTTTCGGGGACAGTTCTAGCCCGTCGCCATCCAAGCCAATTACCTCGAAAACTAATTCTCTTGCAATGTCCTGACAGTGATTACAGAGTTTCTGGTTACCCCAGGGAAAAACATTCCCTGCCTGGTAGATGTTCTAGAGGATAGTACCGCCCCGTCTAGACCCCGATGACGCAAGCGGAAATTCCGATCCAGGAATCCCGATGGGACCACCGTCCGCTTGTGTCTGCCCGGCATCAATAGGTTGACACAAGACTAAAACTGTGCGCGAGTGTTTGTGACCGTCTGTGCACGTTGAATTTAATTTTTTTTAGCAAGTACCGTTTTCAGTTTTCCATTATCAGAGCTTTGTTTACTTTTCTTGTAATTTTTTTTTTCTAATGTTTTTTTTGAATGTCAGAATCTTTTTTTATTATGTCTTGTTCACCGAAGTATGGTATATTATTTTTAATTCCTAACTGGCCTCGCTCAGTGCAATCCAACAATTGCCCCACTGTCCCCATGCACGGGGATGTTGGAACGGCTCCTGACCGGGTGTCCCAAGTCGAATTGCCTTTGTATGAATGTATTGGATTTGATTTGATTTCATACTGTGTTTATATCCAACCTGCAGATTTTGTTTATTTTTACTATGTTTTGGTGTACTTTTTACATAGCTTGCATATATCTTACTATTTAGAATTTACACTACCTGTGTTTCAGCATTTTATAATTTTTTATAATTAATTTGTTTTCTGCACCTGAACATGACAGATAGTATTTTTTGTACCTGCCTATTGGCAATAAGTATACTGCCGTTCTTTTTTTCTCTTTGACGTATGAGGGAGTGTAATGAATCATACATATGTTCATTACTATAGTTTCGGAAATTCTCATTAGTCTTGTGCTACCGCGCACTTCCTGCCTCCATATGGTGAATCGTGCAGATTTCATTTCCAAGGGTTTCTAAAATTACCTGCCACCATGAAACTGGCTTTATTGGAAAAAAAGTAAACGAATATTTTTTTTATTACAACTGAACATGTGATAGCACCACTAAACTCGAAGAAAGGAAGTGGCGGCGAGATTTTGCTTTTTCAAAGGTATAGAGATACCCCTTTATCTCTGCCACTGGTTACAAACATTTTAGTTTAGTCCTAGAGGTGAAGCAGTACAAAACAAAAGTTTACATCAAATTTAATATTCTTACAGTAAATGATTCTTGAAAGCTCGAAAAAAAAAATCAAACGCTTCGTATCTCGAAAATGAAGCATTTTAGGACCTATGTTTATATAGAGTTTTTCTGCAAATAGGCTAAGGAACCACTTCTTGCATTTTTAATATGTACCTAGGAAATATCCTCTATAAGGTACTTGTGCAAACGACTTTATAAATGTACTGTTTATTTACGGGCTCTCAAGTTTTTATTCGCTACATACTCATTTTTGATTAAGTTTGTATATTTTTGTGTGGCTTCCTTGTCGAGTGGTAAGGATACTTGCATTTCACCCCAGAGTCCCGTTATCCTTCACGAGTCGAGGAGATGTTTTTTTTTCTAAAGCAAAAATTAATCCTAGCATATTTGTGTGTCCGTTGTCTCTAAATGTGTAGCCCCAAAAAAACAATGACCTGAAATCAAGCAGGTACAAAACATTGTAATGGAGTAATATATTTTTCTCTTTTAAATAACTACTAAATTTGTGTATAAATCATGAGCTACTTTTCAATTGTTTTGTACTAAAGTACTAAAATATTTCCAAGGGTCTATGAAAAACTCTAAAAATTTAATGTAGCATCTAGAGCGCTAATTTTTTATTAGTATCTCTATATGTATATCGATTCCGGCTCATGGTTGCTTGTGGCAACACAGTCGCTCTAAAATGAGGATATGGCAAATTCTTGGTAACCCAACAAAATTTATTGAAGTCTCGTAAAGAATTCAATCATTACGTGTTACTAAGACAACTCTTAAATTACAAAGCTTGGTCTCCCATAATTGCAATAGCTTAAGAAGTCAGAAACTTCATTATAACAACGCATATTTGCACTTAAAACAAGATCGAACTTCCCGCACAGAGCAGTGCATAGACAAAATAATTACTGATATTTTACTGTCCTAGAGTGAATTCAAACAAAGGAACTAATTAAATGCTTAGTTTTAAAATGCCTGAGAATGACCAAATAGTTACTTATGACACAAGGATGAAAAATGCAATTCTTCGTACGACTTCCGAAAAATTGCCGGATGCGGCGAAGTAGAATTCGGCAACCGTATGAGTACGAGAAACTTGTACGTCTGTGTATCGTACAGTATTTTTTATTCTATTGTAAAAAAGATAGATAATAAATTTTGTCCATGACTATTAAATAATGTATTCATTATGTATGTGTTTCTTCAAGGATAATGTTATCCATTATTCCCTGCAGTGAATAATGATTTCAGTATTCACTAGTGAATAATGAGGACAGTCGGTTGTTTATAAGAAATTACGTTAGTGACTTTACTAAAAACTTAAAATGTCAATATTGTAACAACCAAAAGACAAGTGTTGTCTCTCTAAGTTTTCTAGGAAGCATTCAAATGATACATGCCGAAGAGGTACTTTAATGAACACTCAAAAACCACATTGGTAAGTTTTCTTCAAAGCATCATCTTATAGCAACACAATTTGTAAGAAATACATCGATCCCCGTCCACCTAATTTTATTTTTTTTTTGAATTACCAAAACGGGAAATATACAACACAATGAATCGGTATTAATAAATTTACGGTAATGGGTAAACAAATAGCTAAATTTTTGAAGCCAAAAAACTACTCGAGGCACAGTTTTTGCCACTCATCGGCAACCCTCCTTGTTGATACAGGCGGTGATATAACCGCACTAAAGCGACATGGAGGGTGGAAATCCACGTCTGTAGCGGAAGGTTACATAGATGAGTCCATCAAAAATAAAACGGACAGAGTCCATAAAATATCGAACTCCGTAGATCAAGTTAATAATCCATCCACTAGTTCCCAATGTAAATACAGTGAATTTACATTCACAAATAATAATAATCAACACATTAATTTACATATTAATTCTTTACCATCCATTCAATTGGCGCATTGCTCTAACGTTCATGTAACTATTAATATAACTAGTATCCTTTAAACAATAAATGGTTATGTTAATATTAAATAAATTTTGTTATAAAGCTATAAAGCCTAAAATTTTGTTTTGTACAATAGAGCTAAAAATTGACATTATAGTCGTGGACAAAGTATATTGTTCTATTTGCATATAATGACTATTATTCGGGCGATTTACGAAACTCGCCTACGGCTCGTGTCGTAAACTTCACTCTCGTGAATAATAGCCATCATTATAGGCTCGTTGAATAATATATTATTTATTCATTATACTTAATTTTATTGAAAAAATATAATCGTAATCTACTTCACTATGATACAATCTAATAAGAATATCATGACAGTTTGTTCATAATTGTCTACCGTCTGCAAAGTACTTTTTGGCCGGGAAAGGTAGTCGTCTAGCAACCACAACAAAAAATTGTACCTGTTATGAAAAAGTGATCTTTTTGTCTAGTTATTCGAACCTAAAAACGTCACTTTTCAATACAATCGAATAAAAAAGCTAGTATTTTACCATTCTAGTGTGATTTATGGAATCCAAAATGAAATTTTATACGAAATAAATGAAAAATTGTAAATAATGAAATTGGGAATAAATAAAATAATATTCAAATTTCAGTCATTCCATTAAATCTATAATAATACTACTACCAACTTGTTTATTATTGCAGCTTTATTTATTTAGAAATAGGCAAATACATATGAGAAAACATTTTTTTATACATGTTATATGTTCTAAAATGTTTTTCTCACATAAAAAGAACCTTACCACAGGAACAAAGGTGATTAAATTAGAGAAATGTGTTGCAATTACAAGACAAATTACTATCGTATATAAAATCTTTTGTTCCTTCGTGTCGTATTCAGGAAAAATGTAAATTAGCCAATTCACTAGTAACGTTGTTAAAATTAAATCGAGGAAAATCTACTAAATTTATACGTATCACGTGATTATTAGTTGTTATTTTATTTAACTTTCAAGATAGTTTCCTACATAGCATTCTTTAAGTAGGCAAACTAATTTTATTATTATGCTACTGCTATTTATTCATGTTTAAAAACATAGTTTAGTAATTGTTTGTTACTACACTTTTGATTAAGTTATAATATAACCAAACATTCAAAAAATTAAATAAACTACTGCGCCAAAAGGATTAGTCAGAGGTTGGTTTTTGAAAAAAAAGTTTTTACCTATCCAAAAATGTCTCGCACCTAAAAAATATTAACCTGAAAATGAAATATAAATGTCAATGTTTTAGATGATTGAAAGTTGACGTATGGGAATGCTCTCTGATTCCATTCTCAAAATTAGAGGAAAGTTTTTTTGGTTGTTAATCCTTAGAGAACTGTCACGTTTGACATTGTTAAAAAAGCAATCTTTTATCACTGAATAAACATGTTGATGTTGATTTTTTTTTAGACACCCTGTATTTTATAAACGAAGCCATTTAGGACATAAGGGTGTTTAAAGTTTTCGATGTATAAATATCTAGACTTACAATTAGTAACCAATAATACACATAAACAATAGGTAATTTTGTGGTTTTCTTTTTCGTGTATTTCCCAATACCAAAAAATTTGTTTCATCATATAAAATCAAACAACAAAATAGCTACATTCTGAAAACTGATTTGTTTTTTAGACATACATCCAGTTAGTAATAAAGGTGTCATAAAATATTAACAAGACACTACAATATATTTCGGAATTTATTGGATGTGTGGCTAAGGGTAAAGTTGCGGTCGAATTTGTCCTGTGAACTTCAGTACACGAGAGACATTTGTCATGTTCTTGTTGGGTCAAGGCTACTAGTAAAAGAGGAAAAGATATTATATTACCCTATACAAATCTGTCTTGAGGAATTTGGGTCAGATAAAGAATCAAAAAATGTTTTGACCAATAAAGTATGGATTATGCAAAAACGTTTTTACTCCCAATCGAACAATGTTTTATTTATCCTACATAATGAAATCAAGATATTACCTCAAACTTCCAAATATAAGATACCAGTTCGAAGTTGTTGCTAAACTATTACAAGTGGGAGTGGAAAATTTATTAATTATTTTATATTAAATAGTACTCTTCATTTCAGTGAGCTCAAAATCACAGCAAGAAATAGTTTTTTATCTGATCGAAATATTTCTTGTTAACAATGTATTAACACAGAAAAATAATCTGAGACCACTGTTTAGTTACATGCAATATTGCTAGTACAGTTTCAACAAAGGAACCTATTTCTCGCACTTTTCGTGACTCTAAACATGTTAATTACTCAAATTTTCTCAATGATACAAACGTAACTCCTTTTTGGTAAATTTATGAAATGAATGATATTAACGATAAAGTCACCATATCTAATATTAAATTTATTTGACAATCAGGCTCCTCTAACAACAGTAAGAATCACTAAGAGGAAAGCCCTATGGCCAACTGACATTATTAAATTAATTATGAAACTTAGAAATAAAGCGCCTGCAAATAACCCCGCACACTGAAATTACTACAAGGATTTAAGAAACTTCTTAAAACTGCTATCAATAATGAAAAGCCTATATAAAATTTGTTAATAAAGATAATTGGAAATGTTTTAGAAAATGAATATTTACAATAAATCTACAGTTGACCTACCCTCAGAATTAGGAGATGCCTATAATATTAATTATTGCATATCCTCTAGCCATCTGTAAGTTATGTTGAGAGATAATGTCTTCCTTAAAAAACAATGTAAAACTTCCGAATTTAATTTTTCTCCTGTGTGTGAGGATCTAGTTCATAAACCTTACTTTCAGTAACATCTGAATCATGGAGTTCTGATTATAAATCTATAATTATGCTTATATATTATCGTCCTACCATTTTGCCTTATTTGACTCGATAATTAATTTCTGTATTCAAACTAGTGTATTTCCTGCCAGTCAAAAGTTGCCACACGTATTACCTTTGCCCAAAATTAATAATCCTAAAGAATTTAAAGACCTTCGGCCAATAAGTTTACTAACGGTACTGTCTAAAATTCTGGAAAAATTCTAAACAATCAGATTAAAGTTCATCTTAAAAACTCCAAACTGTTACCTTAAAACCAACTTGGTTTCAGAGCAAATCACAATTATTGTTCAACAGCTCAAGGTCACGGATGATATTCTGTTGTAGACCGATAATTTAACTGTCCTCGTCTTACTTGATTATTTCAAAGCTTTTGACAGATTCAACCATGACCTTCTCCTGGCAATGTTACATTACTTGAGATTTGGTGAGAATGTGGTCTTGTTGTTAAAATATTATTTAATGAATAGACAACAAAGCTTTAAAATTGGTAACAAACTATCTTCTTTCACTGGGTACCATAGGGTTCCATGTTGGGACTATTGTTGTTTACATTATATACCTCAAATTTTAAGAATAGCTTGAAATATTGTTTTAGTCATTTCTATCCAGGCGATACCCCAATTTATTATTCTTTTGAGAAAATAGATTGTTATGACGCATCTATGAAAATAAATCAAAATTTGCAGGCTTTAATTTCTATATCAGAATAATTTTGTTTAACTGGAAACCTCTCCCAAGTCAAAAATAATGCTACTAGGTCGTAGCTTCGTATAGGGCAAGTGTTGATGGGATAACGGTTCACATAAATGGTCAAGAGTTACAGCTAAGCGACGTCTCCGAAAATCTGGGATTATATATTGAAACGTCTTTTAAATTTTCTGACCGTCACACAAATTGTAAAAAATGTTTTTAATGAAATAAAATTAATATATAATAGTAGGAACTTGTCAAACGTGAAAAACAGGACCATGGTATGCGAATCATTGGTCTTATCACATTTGAATTACGCTGATGCAGTATATGGCCTTTTTTAAATAACTGCACGTCTTCAACGTATTCAAAACACTTTTATACGTATTATTTCTGGGCTCAGAAAATACGATCATATTTTTTCAAAATTCCAGGAATTAAACTGGCAGAAAATACGGCAAAGAAGAGATTTACATATCTGTTGTTTAATTAACAAAATTTGCAAAGTTGAGTTACCCTCATACCTGGTAAAAAAAATTACGTTTAGGGCAGATGTACACAATATTAACATCAGGCATAAAATTAAATTTCATTAATAAAAGATTTTTTGTTTTGTTATTATAATTATTATTGAATAATATTTACAGAAAACAACTACTTAGCGAACAAAAGCCCCGACCTGCATTGAATTAAACCTAAAAGTTGTTTGGTAGCTAAGATCATTTCATGTCAATTCCTTACTAGACATAGACCGGTTTTGAACTTGTTGTGTTCTCGTCAGTATGCCATAAGTAATGGAAAAGACAAATAATAATAACAAACCAGGCTAGCCTATAGCAGGCTAAGCAAGACAAACATAGGGAGTGAAAAGTGTATCCCTCTGAACCCGTCAGACATCACTGATATCTTAAGTGACTGATAGCAACCTGCAAAGCAGTTACCTAATTCGTCAATTCCTTAGACATAGACCGGTTTAGAACTTGTTATGTTCTTGTTAGTATGCCATAATTAATGGAAAAGACTCTTTTAGATACCAAACAAGACATGCAGGTTTACTTCAATGCAGGTCGGGGCTTTTGTCCGCTGAGTAGTTGTTTCATGTAAATCTTATTCAGTATATAGTTTAACCCACTAGGGTTAGAGGTCACAGCTCTTAGTTCCTTATTTGCAGGTCGCTATCAGTGATTAAGACATCAGTGTTCTCTGACTGGTAGTAGCACTGACTACCAGAGGGATACATTTATCACTCACTATATTTGTATTGCTTAGTCTGCTTTAGGCTAGCCTGGTTTGCTATTATTATTTGTTTTTCAATTACCTATAACATACTGACGAGAACATAACAAGGTCGAAACCGGTCTATGTCTAGTAAGGAATTGACAAATAATTTTAGCTACCAAAGAAGACTTGCAGGTTTAATTCAATGCAGGTGGGGGCTTTTGTCCGCTGAGTAGGTTTTTCCAGTAAATCTTATTCAGTATATAGTTTAACCCATCAAGGTTAGAGGTCACAGCTCTTAATAGCAGCTTTGCAGGGCGCTATCAGTCACTAAGACATCAGTGATGTCTGACGGATAGTAACACTGACCACCAGAGGGATACACTTATCACTCACTATATTTATCACTATTATTACTATGTTTTCTTATTTTTTGTAATTATTGATCTATTGTGCTATTTATTTTCAATTTTGTTGTATTTGTATTTTTGTATACATATTATGTGGGTGTACATATGTGTGTGTGTGTTTGTATACGTGTATGCATAATAAATTCGTTAGTTTAAAATATTTCTTATGTATATAACTTTGCATATATATATATATATATATATATATATATATAGTAAAAAATAAATGAAATTAACGGGTAACGCCCGCAAAAAGAAAAAAATTGCACGGTGGATAATGTAAAAATTGCACATGGCAGAAAGATGCAAACCGTGGACACGTGTAGCTGAGTTAAAATGATGGATAAAACTCAGAAAAGACACAAAAGGAAAACCACTGACAGGGAGCCAGTCGCACCTTTGTGGCTTCCACTTGGATGACTCCGGTATGGGAGCATCGTCCAAGCATCGCACACGCGGGCAACTATAGCAACCTGCGTGGGATTATCCACCGTGCAATTTTTTCTTTTTGCGGGCGTTACCCGTTAATTTCATTTATTTTTTTACTGTAATGTAAATAAACCCGCGTTTAAACTCTTGCTCTGTATATATATATATGTACATATATATATATATATATATATATATATATATATATATATATATATATATATATATATATATATATATATATATATATATATATATACATATTGCCATACTTATGCTAATTTAACTTAAACTGTAAGCGATATTTTTATTAATTGTGAGGTTACGTGTAAGAATGTAATTTGTTCCAAACTCTGTCTCTTGGCATTAACCATAGCCACTATAGTCACTCCCCACATCCCGCGGGGATGTGGGGAATGACTGTAGATACCAGAATCGTGTGCCCTAAGCAGACGGAGAGAACCCAGAATGACCGCCTACTGCAATTAAACTGCCAGCCACTCGGCTGATTTTTGGCAGGCCGGTATGATCTTCAGTTCTGAGAGTAGTGTAGGCTTTATGCCTCCAAGTACAGCGATTATTAGGACGACCATTTTTACTGCGTAGCCAGGGTACAGCACTTGGAGCTCGTACCAAAGATCGTGATATTTGGTCCGTTTCTCCTCCTCTTGGTGATGATGTTTTTCTCCGCAGGTGCCGAGAACACGATGACATACATCACCTTGAGTTGATGGTCGAGGAGCACTATGTCAGGCTTGTTGACTTGGATTAGCCTGACAGTCGGGAACGAGTAGTTCCCGTAAATCCAGCATTTCTCGTTCTCGACAACTGACTTAATATCTCCGGGAACGTAAGGCAGCGCTGGTGTCTGTTCTACCCCGTACGAGTACCTTAGATGGTAGTATAGCATACGTAACGCCGCGTTATGTCGGTGGATGTAGGCCGAAACCGCGTATATGGGGCATGCAGATAATATGTCCATGAGCGATTCCGGCGCCTGATGGCAGCTCCTGTAGTTGATATCAGGAACCTCTACAAGCCACATGCCAAGATGTTGATAACACCATGTTGGCAGGCCATTATGAATCCTTCGGTCTCCGACTTAAGCCCGGCTGACCTTAGAAAGGCGAACGTCAGCCTGGTCGATAAACACAGTGTTTCTATGTACTTATAGAAGACAGCATGCTGGGGTTTATCGACGTGCTGCCGAAACAGATTTTCCTGTTCGGCATCTCTAATTCGGGCTTTCAGACGATTTGGCTGAAGTTCAGTGACTGACTCTAAATCAGCACTTCGCCGGCCTCCTCGCCTGATATCAAATGCGAAACCGAGTTCATCTACTGCTCTTTTTGCTGCCTTGAACAATCCTGCTCCCACTCCTACAGTTTCGTGATGTTTTACAAACCGCAAGAGGAGATCTGAGCTCCTGAGGATGTTACATGCCATACTCAGTAATACTCTGCCATGCGTACACTCCAGGCTCAAGAGTCCTCGGCCCCCCGTTGACGTGAGAGGTACACACGAGGAACGAACGATCTAGGATGAATATTTCTGTGAATATTCATCATCTTGCGGGTATCTCTGTATAATTGGCGCAGCTCATCTACCGTCCACTTTACTACTCCGCAGGAGTAGAGCAGAACCAGAACGGCAAGCATATTAGTTGCAGACACCTTGTTCTTCCCCGAAAGTTCGGAAGACCAAATCTTTCGGAGACGGTGTCTGTACTTGCCGCCGAGAGAATCCTTTATTTGTGTTACATCCTGGATGTGCTTTTGTTGTACACCCAGATATGTATAGGTCTCTCCGGCATCCAGATGTCTTAAGATAATTTCGTCTGCGACCTGTGCATCTTCAGGGAATTCTCCGCATCGTCAACTGCACATTTGTCCAACCCGAACTCCTTACCAATTGCACGCGTGTATTCCTATAAACATAATTTCACTCAGAGTGTAAGAAAATTGCTGGCCTGACGAAATGCGTCCTATTGCCGGATCGTATCAACAGCACCTGCTTATTGGCAGAGTTCTTCAAATGTTTAAATCACACTTGTGAAGATTATAGTTTTAAATAATAATTTAAAGGATTTAGATACGGTGAGCGTCCATTTCAGACTCCCCATTTACTTTGCACAAAATACTTTCACCCTACAATATTTAATATGATATAATGATACGTTGTAACTTTATATGACTGATGGTCGAAAAGCAACGTTGCCTCATGCCAAAAAGTTCCTGGTTCGATTCCGCATCATGGCAGTGGAATTAGTTGTGAGGGAGTTTACTTTTACTATACACAAATATTGGGTATATGTCCGTTATCTCTAAATGTGTACTCCCTCCCGCCCAATGTTAGTTTAGGAATACAGAGGATTGTACTATTTATGGTGCTAAAAAACTACAACCAGAATCAAAGCATATCTTTGGTTTTTTCTTAAATATTGGTGGCCATAATTATTTGGTACCTGGCAAACCTATTTAATTAGGTTTAAAGAAACATTATTGTTCAGTAAAAAAAATGTGCGTCGACATTGAGGTAATTAAACAAAGATTTGATTGGGTCTCCTGGTAATTTATTAAATTTTTTCCGAGATCAGCATATGAGAAAAAAACATTTTTCCGTAAGAAAGTGGAATATTTTTATAAAATGACTTTATATTAACTGTTTGATAAAGATTACCGTTTTGACGCCACAGAAGTAAATACAATATATTAATAACGTAATCATATTTTTCTTTTATCTAACCTAGAAAAAAATAAAAACATCACTTCATTTTTCATGTGGATTATAATTATTACCAAATAAAAATGACGGTCCATTTCCCTACTATTTACTTCCTTAGAAGTAGGAGATATACCTATACCATAACCATTCCTAGCATATATTTTATTGAAAAGTGTTGTACCTTCTCTCATACTTTTATTTTATGTCATGTTGCCATTTAATCATAATTTTAAAACTTATCAGTAGGTATACATTTTCACATTTTATTGCTGAAGCATATAAAATCGATAGAATCGGAGAAAATGAAAGTACTGGTCTGACTTCTATAAAAGTATCCAAACTGACTGACTGAGATGGAATAGTAATTTGAGGGTTTTTTGACATCACCCATTACTTCCACGAGTTTAAATGTAAACGTGAAATCTTTGAAATTTTTATTTATTGTTCCTCATGCCATCATCTCATGTAGTCGCTCTTAAGAGGGCTAATCGAATCAGTGTTTGTAAGGTAATTTTTCAAAATTTATTTCTTCCATACGGTTTGGTCAAATTACACCAAATTTGGAGGATCAGTAGTTGAAAGTATACTAGAGGGTACATGTATATCTATTTTAATTAATTTTCACTTTATGTAGGGAAAATTTATACTATAAATATAAGTGAAATTTGGACGTGATTAGCTCCTGAATTATGATATCAATCGGTAAAATTCGAGGTAAAATTCATACATGTCGTCGAGAATGAATCTTCATAATTATGCTCAGCAAGTTTCAAACTTATATTCCGTACTATTTGGTTAAAATGAATTTTCTAAATAAGTATCTTTGTCACTACAAATATAGCAAGGAAGAGTTATCTCTATCGGAAATCGCACTTCAATGAAGTCGGTGAATAAAACGTCCAGTGAAGGTATAGTCAAGAGAAAAATTATTCAGCGGCGCATGTATAAAAACTTTCTAGAGAGTGACACAGCTATCCGAAGCTTTTTCCCGATTAGGCCCCTTAAGTGACGCTATTAACCTTTTTAGTAAATTGACCCTGTTGCATCGAAAATCCTACTTAATTTACTTTAATTGAAGATAATATTCTTATTAGGTGTTTCCTGGAGACGAGACTGTAGACAAGTTCAAAAAATTCCTGCAGTAAATAATTAATAACATATGTTTAGTTTTAGTATAAATTTATTTTACTTAATAACTTATTTTTAGCTTAAATTAACATCTCAGCAATTAATATAATTAGGTTAACAATGGTAAATTTAAAATCAATTTCGCACAGTTCAAGAAACCCAGAACTAATAAATATTGACACAAATCCGCAAGTTGTGGATATATGGCGGCAAAATAGCCATTGAAATCGTAGTTGCATATTGGATCATAATTAATCATTTTGGGTGCAATTTAATTATTAGTTTATGTGCCTGAAATACCACTATCTTCAAATGCTGTTACTGAGGGAACTAGAAGAATGAGACCCTTAAGAGTAAGTGGTAGGTTTTTTGTTTTGAAATTTCTATTTACATTCCATTGAAAATTCGTTCAATTATAATTATTTGTTGATTCTTAGAGTCGGATATTATTTCTAAATGAGTAACCTTTGTGTCAAAAGAAATGAAGACATACATATCTTCTGGGGCTTGCTTTCTCCGTTACACGGATAGATCCAACAAAATCTATTCCAACACAAGAAATTAGCCTAATTTGATTAACACTATAACTAAATTATCCATAAAAGGTACTGTGGGGTTTGGATTTACAGGAAAATATGTGTAACAACGAGACAAACAATGATTGATTGCCTTTTTCAAATGTTTACGATTTAAGTCATTTTTCATGAACTGTAAGTAAAGATCGCTTAAATCGTAAACAATATCATTGAAGTTTTATCGACGAGTAATTGCAGATGTCGAAGTAAAAATTTTCAACTTCTGAATTTAAAAATAATTTAGCTTTTACTTAAAAAAAAGCAAATTGTATTATTTAGAATATTAGCGTTCATTTTGCAGCTGATATTAATTTACATTTATTTTGGCATTTTGCTCAAGCATACTAGCCGTAAAATGATTTCTGCTACCAACAATTACTTTGCAATGCTGATTTAACTGTAGCAAGCGCTTGAAATCAATAGTTACATATTGTGAATACAATCACAATAGTTGTTTTAAACTAAAGCTAAATTGTTTTCATAATAATCTACTAAAGTTTTGTTACGTTAATATCAAAGTAGTTAGTACTGATTGATTTATTGTAATTTACTGATACGAACATTTTTAAGTAAATAATTTAGTCAAGAAGGGAGTCTTAACCTATCTAAAAGTTACGTGTTTTTGCAGTTCTTTCTGGAAAGGTTTAACAATTCAGCAGTTAGATTAAAGTTTCAGCTTTTATGTGTTTATATTGCAAGTAGATATTTAGTTTAGTTAATCCTCACAAAAAAATTTCGCCTGATGCTAATGAATCTCAATTTAGAAATTCCTTGAGCAAGTTCTTTTTACTTCATAAACAATACGAAAAATCTCATTTTTATACCATTTTACCCTTGAAGATTTTAACTTTAATATTTTTAATTAAAATGACAAAAATTAAACAGTAAATTTATTAAATTCCTTCGTAATATTACCTATCATATTCACGACCACTCTAAATTACTAACATAATATGTTCCAGATTTTAGATTCTAGTGTAATTAATTCTAGTTCGTAATTACTATATATTCAAATATAACAACTAGTACTAGCTGCTGTACTCGGAAATTATGGACTGCAAATATTTATTTATCTAATATATTACATTGATGTCATGTCGCATACATTGTTTACCTCAATTATAATTATTCATTCGACGTTGTACCTATACATTGTATCAGTCATAGCGGATAAAACATAATTTACATGAAATGTACAAGCTTGCATGGCCATTTGTATACAGGGCTATGCAAACTTTCCGGAACGGCGCATTTTTACGCGTTCAAACCCAGACATTTCGAGGGTCTTTATGCCACGTTTTTACTGCTTTACTGGGTACTTTGCAATCGTCTAAGTTAGTGTGATATCATTGAAATTTTTTTCTATTAGAATACATTGTATACTTTTAGAGATTAAATTGTCAAATTCTATAAAATTGTTTTAAAACAAATGTCCAAATTGACTGCTTTCTACTGTCTGAGAGTACCCGAGCTTATCAACAAAGGCGTTTAAGATATTTTTCTGCCGCGGAGTGGGGAGGGGTGATAGTTTTTAAATCCTCCAAGGTGAGTAGTTTAGTGTTTTAAACAATAGATTTTAGGTGTCCTCAGAGGAGAAAGTCGAAAGGGGTAAGTTCGGGGTAATTTGGTGGCCATTAATGTGCCCCTTTCTACCAATTTTCCCAGGAAAGATGTCGTTTAGATACTCCTGGTCGTTCCTTTCGTAATGTGGAGGAGCACTATCTTTTTGCAATCAGATGTTCTTCCACAATACTCGTTGATTTTCCACATTTGGAAACAAATTTATTTTGCCGGAACTATTTGCACATAGATTTTTGCACAAAAAGTAAATTTTCAATCAATAGCGTCTGCTATATATTTAATTTTTGTAGGTGTTGTGTACGCATTTCTTGACCAAATTTGGAAAAACTACAGCTTTCCTTGTATTAAATTTCGATACATTTTTCTTCACACCAAATAAATTAGACAATCCCCAAACCATAAACCAGAAGCAGTGAGGAAGGGGCCTGTAATTTGAAAAATCGTGAACACAACCATTCCTCCAACATTACTATTTACCGACGAAAACAAGCTAACAACCTCCTAATATAAACTTTTCCAGAAAAATGCTTTCTTTTCAAGATACAATGGGTTAAAAACATTTTTGAATGCGTTTTTCGATAAATGTTGAAAACAGTTTCAGCGCTCAACACGAAATTTTTGTTAATATGATTGGCTTGAAAATAATGTAGGTCCTATTTATTTTGAGTCATATTTGTTGATCCTGTTATCGAATGGAAAATTCGATAAATTAGAAATATTTTGATATGTCTGATAGAGAAATCAAAGAGAAAGTTTGTGTTTAAGTTATTTGTTACAAAATAACTGAAGTATTTGTGTTTTGATATCAGACTGACAGATGGTATAATGAACAAATGTGATTTTTGATTTTTCCAGAACAATGCATATTCTGAAGTATTTAAAAGAATTTACTTTTCATCTCTGAGTTCTTTAAAAAAGATTCTCAAACTTGTCTTCATATTTTAGTTTCTCCCACGCTCAGTGAGCTCATATGTGTTCTTTCTATTGTTTCGGGTATTATCTTGATTATCCAAAAATAAGAGCATTGTAGCAATATTTTCATTTAAAAGGTGGCCGCAGTATATTAGAATTATCATATATGCAACGATTGACATTGAAAATTATATTAGATCATAGTATAATTTCTAATGTTTTCACAGTTTATTTTTTAGTTAATGTAAATAACAGTGAAACCAGTTTACCAATAAATAGATGTCTGCAAGCAGAACAAGAACTACCACTATGTTATATGGTTACTTTATTTTAGAAAAGGTTGGGTGAAATACCTAACATTTTTAGAAGCTGTAAAAATAAAATTTCATGTTTAATCTATAGCTTGATAACGCCACACCATCTATTATCTTCAATCGAGATGATTAAGTCAGCGTTGCGAAAAGTGGAACACATGTTATGAATTTAATTGAACGAGAACAAATTTCGTGGACTATTTTGTAATTGCATTATTAAATTCTGTGTATTAAGGTTCAAATTTGGTAACGAATTTTCGAATTCTTAGAATTAAAAAACAAAATGAGCACGTTTCTGTCGTAAATTTGGTAGCAAATTCCGAGGGTCAATTTTTGTTAGATTGCACAAACCATACACGGTGAAATAAAATTTAATTTTCACAGAAAATTTTCATTTCGAAGTCTTTCATTCGATATATCGCAAGAGGTAGGGTATCATATAAGATCCCAACGTAGGGTTGATTGGGGGTGAGGCTGTAGCTGTTTCGTTGATCTTCAGCAATGACAAGTGAAAAATAATACTGAATTTCTTTTTTTATGCAAAACATTAACGGTTATTGCTGTCAGACTTATTCGTCTTTTATTAGTTTTATACAGTTTTCGTAGTCTTTAAAATAAGATATAAAGGGGATTTAAAAAAAATTAGAAACACGAATTACTGCATTATGTCATCCACTGTACTTTCACTAAGTAATTATTTTATAAATTTATTTCAATGTAGTAACATGATGTTGGCATCTTTTCCTTCAAATTATTGTCTTCTCAATATCGAAGAGAGTTTGTCCTTTTATCAATGTTAAATATTCAAATCATAAATAAATTTTAATATAAAAAATGTAATTTAATTTAATAACTTACCTAAAATGTGAAAATTCTCAGAAACTTGAAACCAAATTTCATATTTTTACTTTCCATTTTTAGCCTTTATTAATTTATTCAAAATCCAATAAACGAAAGTCAGTGATTTCTTGTGAATGAATGAGATAACTGAAGGGATTATTACACCCTATTCAATATTAAAGGGAGTGCATTTTCCAACGTTACGAATGTTGTAACTAAAATGAAGGGAGATAGTAAAGGAACTATATATTCGTGAGAGTAATTAATCGTACACCCTCAAATCATTTAAGATAAGTTATTACGAGAAAGATGATTAGCACTTAAATTATTAGTTAAATTGAGTGATAATATAATATTTAAAATTGAAAATCTAATTGCAACTTAGTAATTATATTTCTCTTTCTGGATGAAAATGACAATGTGCACCAAGTACAACTTGGTTTTTGGCAAATTTGGATTTTTATACCTATATCCTACTTTTAAATTTATATTTGCAAAAATTAATCCATTATTAATCAATGATCTAGATATATACAAAAATGATACATTGATTATTATGTAAAAACATCTGTTCTATTTAAGTATTGAGGTCACGAAATAATTTAATCGAAATTGTGAAATTGGTAATCTTGCAGTCTTTTGCATTTTGTAAGAATATGCAATTTTTTTACCATCTACTGTTTATCTGCTTATATTTTTCTTATGTATATCTTTGTGATCGCAAAGTTTTAATCATGTGGCCACTAAATATTTTTGATTGTAATCGTAAAATATCTAATGTGGTCAGCGTGTAACTTTCTTATACTAGTATATATCATCTTGATCTAAAAAAAATCATTCTATTTAATTCTTCAATTACCTCAAATCGATCTTAATATCGTACCTTGAAATGTTAAATCTTTTAAATAATTAATTATCGGTGTCCTTCGATACTGTTAAAATGCTTCATGTCATATATTTTAATAATCTCTTCTCATTGACATTGACATTTTTGTAACTAAATTAGACATTTCAAATGTCAAGCTGCTAAATTTATACTAACCCCATTTTATGAGGTCAAATGTGTAAAAAATTTCAATTTACTTCAGCTTTATTTAATTGAGGTATGTGAAAAATTAAATAGAATGATTTTTTTAGACAGGATGATATATACTGGTATAAGAAAGTTATGTGCTGTCCACATTAGATATTTAATTAAATAAAGCGAGAGGATTACTACTTTTGATATATAGTATTTGGGTATTACTTTCAGTATTTATTACTATTTGTAAATAAAAATAATGGATGTTAGTTACTAAATTATAAAAAAGAAATATCTTGTATATAATAGGTTTTAGAAATTTTTAGAGAATATACTGTGCGTATAAATCAATATCATAAATTGCCGTTGCGTCGTGTCATATGGATGACGGGTTGACTCCGCACACGAGTATCCAGTGAAGATAATTTTTGTAAATTTAATTGAAGAAGGATTTTCTTTTGTTGGAGTTGTACTATTTGGGATGTTTAACATATTCTAAAAAAAAACAGTTCAGTTTGTTTGACAAAACGATCGTATTTAAAAATAAGTATAACATATATCTTTTTAAACAATTATTTTCCCGGCTATTTGCCAAAACGCTGAAACTTGGATTACAAAAAAGATAATATGCACATTATGTTCAGTACTACTGACTCAATAATGTTATTTTTAATTTCAACTATTCTGTCTAATAAAACCAAAAATAAATAAAACACAAGGTACTCACTAGTTGACACTCACTTTAAATAACTTTAAAATATCTACCGACTCGTATTTCTGCTTGCCTTAGCGTCGTCAGGGTAGCCAGCACATTTAGAGAATCCAAAGTAAGGAAACTTGTAAACCCCAATGTAATAAACACTAATGGCTTCAGAGAACAGAATAATTGAAATTCTATAATGGAAATACCCCTTATTAGGATCAATGAAATAATTTAAAAACAAATTAAGTTCCTCTTCTTGATAAAAGTTAAAATATAGAGTGGAATGAAAAATAATATTAATTGAAAATTTTTGTTAATTATTATTTACTAACTTTTACAAATCTTATCACAGATAAGTATAACATATATGTTTGTTTTCTTAAAATGTTTTCTTAAAATGTTTTCTTAACCGCCTCTCAAGTCACCGAAGTAACTCCCAGAAAATCCTAGGATTTTGTGTTGAGTAAAGAGAGACGAGGCCCTACAGTTTATTGTGGAGTCCGAACCACATCTAGGGCATCGACAGTTCACTCCCATCTTAATCCGAAGCAAATTACAAATAAAATTTGTTGCTGCGGGATGGATTCGAACCATCGATATTCGGTACCGAGTAAATAGCTATAAGCGCTTTTACCCACTCGGCTATCAAGCCCTTTTTAAACAATTATTTTCCCGGCTATTTGCCAAAACGCTGAAACTTGGATTACAAAAAAAGATAATATGCACATTATGTTCAGTACTACTGACTCAATAATGTTATTTTTAATTTCAACTATTCTGTCTAATAAGATTTGTAAAAGTTAGTAAACAATAATTAACAAAAATTTTCAGTTAATATTATTTTTCATTCCACTCTATATTTTAACTTTTATCAAGAAGAGGAACTTAATTTGTTTTTAAATTATTTCATTGACTCTAATAAGAGGTATTTCCACTACATAATTTCAATTATTCTGTTCTCTGAAGCCATTAATGTTAATTACATTGGGGTTTACGAGTTTCCTTACTTTGGATTCTTTAAATGTGCTGGCTACCCTGACGACGCTAAGGCAAGCAGAAACACGTGTTGGTAGATATTTTAAAGTTTTTTAAAGTGAGTGTCAACTGGTGAGTACCTTGTGTTTTATTTATTTTTGGTTTTATTAGACAGAATAGTTGAAATTAAAAATAACATTACTGAGTCAGTAGTACTGAACATAATGTGCATATTATCTTTTTTTGTAATCCAAGTTTCAGCGTTTTGGCAAATAGCCGGGAAAATAATTGTTTAAAAAGATATATGTTATACTTATCTGTGATAAGATTTGTAAAAGTTAGTAAATAATAATTAACAAAAATTTTCAATTAATATTATTTTTCATTCCACTCTATATTTTAACTTTTATCAAGAAGAGGAACTTAATTTGTTTTTAAATAATTGTTCCATTGGAAATTAGCAGTCAATGGAGTTATAAATTATCTGGATGAAAATGAATTGAGATTTAACTGTTCTAAACAGATATAGAACAAGTTTTTTTAGTGAAAGTATAATGGAACAGTTAAAGCCCCCAATTAACATATCGCTGGAAAGTGGCGAATTTTCAACATATTAAAAATATCTAAAGTTATTGCCATTCTCAACAACGGTGGCAAAAAGTAATTTGGTATATAATTCATTCTGGAGAAAATCAATAGACTCATCTAATCTAAGTCACTACAAAATTCAACATGGTTCACAGCCGCACAGAGCAAGAAATTGTTGTTTGATTAAAAACTCTTTGATGACAAAATTTAACGCTTTTAACTCTATTAGTGATGAATTTGGTACTTCAAAACTGTTCAATGTGTATATAAGATATTAAAATGGCTCATCTCATTTATTTTTCAGTGAGAGGGAAATATTTACATTAACAAACAATTGTGCGTCTGACCCACGCTTAGCGCAAGGGTCGATCGTTAGTGCACTAATTTTCTTAATGTTTTTTAACGACTCCCCATCACACTTTGACGCGGGCTACCTAATAAATTATCCAAACGACACATTAGTGGTCGTAGTAGGATCTAGGTTTGATAAATTATGCATCTAAATTCCGACGCTTGCATTTATACTTTGTATGTCGCAAGAACAAATATTAACATAATAAACTGAGATTTTACTGCACAGTATGTATTTTAAAATCACACAACTGAAGATTCAATGATACAAAAATGGTTATAAAAACTGTTTCGACAACGCTTCCTAACTGAAACACAGGTTCATGGAAAAAAATTTTTGAAATTTATTTTAAGATTTTCCAAAAAAAAAAGTGGAATTGATATTTGGTACACTCAAATGTCTAAATAAATACAGTTAATCAGGTTAGTTTGAATCAACTAATTCAATCCAGTGGCGCAGAATCCTTTAAATTAATCACTATTATTATTATTATTATTTTTCGTAAAGATATATTTCTTTATTAATCCCTTATTGGATCCAAGCTTGTCCTCTTCTGAATAAATTTAACCTAAAGCTCTGAAAGAATTTAAATCCGGTGATCGTGCTGGTCACATCATTCTATTGCCAATCCAACCTCCAAAGAACCTTAATTTTAAAAAGTCTCTGACGTTTTGTGTAGAATGTGGTGATGCACCATCGTGCATGAACCACATGCTCATCCTTACATCTAACGATATCACGGTCTTGAACGGCGACAGGCAAATGGATTTGTTAGCAAAAATTGTTGCAATCATCTAAAACAATATTAAACAGTGGTTTCTTGCTAACAGCTTAAACCTAAATGTAAGTAAACTCAAACCATTACATTTTCTCTCCATCATACTAACGATATTAGATCCAAAGAAACCAACTCAGTTAAATCTCTTGATGTAAATCTGGATTCAGTTTTAACGGCATATATTGATAGCCTTGCACAAAAACTGTCCAAAAAGTTTTTCTTATACGTAATATGTTCAAGTCTGTCTCAAACAAAATCTTAATTACGGCGTACTGCAGACTTTTCCATGCCAATATGACTTACGTAATACTAAATTGGGGCATGCGTCTCGCAGTAGTAAAATCGTTAGTCTCCAGCTCAAATATACTAGGATCATAGCACAACTTGGATATAGAGACGATTGCAGAAACCATTTTGTTATTCTCAAAATACTTACTCTATTACAATCTTTATTCTGAAATGTCTAATCTATATCAAACTAAATATCAATAAATTATCGACACGCTCACAGAATCATGCGTACCAAACTAGATATAGAAATAACATGCAACAGAATTTTCTACGTCTAACGAGGTCCAGAGATGGCACGGGTTATTATTGTATACAATTTTTCAATAATTTGCCTCACCAGATAAAGTCGCTGATCTCCAGGGCCTTCAAATCCAAAATAACAAATTATTTAAAAATAAAGGCCATTTATAAATTTTGATGAATACATATAAAACGATTTCTCAGACATGCGCTCATAATATTTTTTATGTGTCGTATATTTTTTATACATTTTAACTTATATGTACTTTGTGTTGGCCGTAGGTTTTAGAATTAACGTAATTTATATATTTCACTATTTTTTATTTATACACTTTCTTTATCATAAACTCTATTTTATCTTGTACGCTTCGATAGGAGCTATTCCGCCTGACTTGTGTAAACCTTTGTTTGTGATAACACCAATAAACCATTATTATAATTAAAGTATTATTATAAATAAACCATTACTATAATTATAATAATAATAATAATTATTATTATTATACACCGCGCGCCTATACTAGAGAACTATATACGACTGACGGTCGACAAATGGTCGCTCTGCGAAAACAGGTACACAATTTTTTATGTGCTCATATGAATTGAATGGGATATAGTAGTATCTTATGTTATCACTTATTTATTTATTTAATAGAGCAGTGTCTTAAAAAATGATTAGTGGATTTTTTTAGATAGCAAATTAACAGAAAACAATATAGTTTTAGAAAAATCTAATTACACAGGATACTAATGACGGAATTTTTAAGTGAAATTGGTATGGTCTCAATGGAAACAACATATTCTGTTTGCCAATATTTTTGGATTTAGTTAAGGTATTTGACACTGTCAACCATGAGCTTCTCAAATGATTATTCTTCGTGTGGAAAGGTAAATTAGTAAAATTTTTCAGAATTAACTTATAGGACAAAATTAGCTTGTGAAGATTAATATGTAGTGATCCACTCTGTGATACAATAATTATTGTTCCCCAGGATACCGTACGGTGCACTATTTTATTTTTAATGTATATTAATTCTATTGCACAAATAGCGAATCTGGGTGGAGAAATAATTTCATAAGCTGATGACACTGCTGTTATTTCTGTGAGCAATTCCTGGCAAAATGTTTATAATAAACCTGAACAGGGAATAAATAACTTAAATGTTGGTTAGTTAAGAATCTTTTGAGTCTCAAAGCAGAAATAATAAAATTTTTACATTTTCATTTACAAAAAAAATGCTATAAAAATACATTCTGGGCCATGCAACAATAAAATAAATTGCAATTGCTCTGCTATTAAAAAAAAAACAAATTATAATAAATATATAGATGTACGAGCAAGAAAACGATTACAAATAATCAATTTATTTTTTTATTCTTCTAAACTTAAGACACAAACTGAAAATAATATTAATTAGAAAATTATTGGTAAATGAAAAAAAAATGTCGATAAATTACATGCTTTTTTACGTAAAGCGATATTTTAAAGTGATCTACAAAACAATAGTTGAAAATATTGTCGAATTATATATAGGTATGTAGTTACCTTCCATTATTACATTACTATCCTATATTGCCATATTAAAATACAAATAACTATAAAAAGATGGCTCCTATCGCAATTTAGTAAGAGTACCTCTTTTATGCCTTTTTCCATTTTAAGTGTTTAGAAAAAAATTAGCCAAAAAAAATTATAGCGAAAATTTACTCTCACTCTGCCCTGTAACTACCCCAACAAATAATGATATTTAGATAACAATTTTACAAAATATGTAACATTATGAAATTAATGAATGGTCCGAATTTAATGTTTCAAATTTATTGATAAGTAACTATGTTTTACTTACCTCCTTTTAGGGGTTGTAGCTCCTATATGAACTGATTTAAGGCAAACGTTTATATACAAATCTCAACTTACTGTTTCAAGTTCTATAACCCCTTGAAGGAATATATTTAATTATGGGACACTCTGTATATATTTTATTTTTATGTATTATACACGTTTTTATTTAAACAAGACTAATGTTACTATTTGACCTATTTATATGTAAAAGATTCTAGTAGAAAGGCCTCTAAACATGTTTTTTTCTCGGAAATAGGTCACTTTAATATTGGTTATGTCATTTCATTGAAAGATTCTCTGCATTGTGCTATATTGTGAATACCTGTGGAAATTTATTGATTTTCATAAAACACTTTAATATAGCCAGAATATTTCATTGAAATAGAAAGCGTTATTGGAAAAGTGTTATTTCTGCTTACAATTTGTTCCTGAATTTTTGTCATTTTAGTTTGTATATTTAAGGATACAATATAAGTTTTTATGAAAAATAAATGTACGGAAAATCGGGCACTAACTAATTTATTACATAATTTGTAAAAGAATATCAAAATCCCATTTAACAAAAATAGAACAGGATATTATATTATTAACAACATGGAAGGTTGAGGTTGTCATTATGTTATCATAGTTGTCAAAGCGAAAACAATTGTCATGGGCGTGTACCTAATAAATAAACCAATTAAAATAAAATAAATATATTATTTGATTTTATTTCAATATGATTAATGTTTCTCGCACCTTTTTTTGGTCATTAAAACTTTGTCCTACAAACTGTTTAAAAATTTTTTTTAAATAAACCTCTCAAAATAATAATAATAATAATAATAACATGACTATGAATCTGTTAAATGTAAAACATTTTAGATAATAAAATTTATGTTTCAGAATACTCTCGGATTCTTTCTAAAAACTAAAGGAAAATTGCTTTGTAATAGATTGATTTGTATCAATATCAAACAGGACAGTTTTTTGTTTATATATTTTCATAGACACGTAAGACATTATATTATATTGATGTTGTATCTACTTACCTTATAGGATTGTGGACCAGTTGATAAAAAAATCAACAGGATAATTAAATATTTATCTCATTTTAATTAAATAATAACGGATTTTTGTAGTTTTCTTCTTCTTCATTACTCTTTTTTTCCAAAATTTGTGCAATATTAGTAGTATTATTTTTACGACTTTTCAGTTTCTATGGGCAAAAATTTAATTTTTATTGATGATAATGCTGGCCTCCACCGTACTCAGCAAGTATTCAACGTCCTTGAAATTCACGAAATTGACAATCCTCTTCCACCACGTTCTCCTGACTTGAATCCCATTGAATATGTCTGAGATTTATTGGGTAGGGCACTTTAAAATCATCAACCAGCTCCAGTGAACATTAGCTAACTGTCATTTGACAATCGGAATAACTTTTTACTATAATAAATATTTTTAAATCATCAGTGAATAATAATGTTTTGCATTCTCATTCTAATAATACATCATTTATAAATATTAAAAATAAGAGCGGACCTAAGTGAGAACCTTGGGATGCCGAACGATGGGCAAAATGAATTGAATTATAATTTTCTCTTTTGACTATAAAAAGCCTATCACTTAAGTAACTTCCAAGCCACTGAAGAAGGGATAAACTAAGACCTATGTCTTTGCATTATTGTAACAGGATGGTATGGTCCACCCGATCGAATGCTTTTTTTAAAATTACTGTAAATAGGATCTAGTTGCATCCCTTCTTCAATGGCTTCGGTAATGTGATTACTATAAATGGCCAAATTTGAACAAGTTGACTTTCCTGTTCGATAACCATGTTGTTCTGGAGCTATTATTTCTTCAATTTCAGGGCATAATTTACTTGTTACTAGCGATTCGAATACTATTTATTCTTCCCATTTTATGTGCATAAATCCCACAAGATGTGATAGACCACTTCATCAGAAGCATGTCCAAACATATACTTGAAGTAATTAGAGTTAGGAGCCAGAATACGAGGTATTGATGATAGGTTTAGGACAATGTTGGACGTTGGTTCTCAATGACTAAACATTTCTTAAACCATAATTGTTTGTCATCGTTTTTTCATAATTAAATTATGCAAAAAGGTTAACAAAGAAGTTGTCAAGAATTTTTTTAAATCAAAATTTTTCATGAAAATTTGAAATATTCTTAACTTTCTGAGCATAGTGCAGTTTCTGTGATTGGCTTTGTTGTATTCGCTAAGTTGTTATTATTTATTTATTTTTATTAGTCGAAACTCACCATTAGATCTTCTAATGGTGAGTTTTAACTACTGTCAAAATTGCTTTCTGAAAGTTTTTTTATTTTTAATTTAAGACTCAGAATAACCTGACAATGGATTTAAAATGTTTGACAAACATTTTAAAAGGTTACCTGGAAAATTAATAGAGATTACAATAATTGGTCTTAGAAGGACCTCAGTTTTATGAATTTTTGGAAAACCATAAAAATGACTAAGTGTGAAGTTAGCATCTTCATTTATTATATTTGAAATTTTAGTGTTACATGTACTTGTATCTAAAATTACAGTGCCATTGCCTTTATCAGCAAGTACAATTTAAATATTCTTATCTTTTCTTAAAGATGATATCGAGCGTTTTGTATCAATAATTGTCAAATTATCTCTTATCCTATATTTTTCTCAGTTTCAATTCTTAAACGGATTCAATATTCATTTTATCATTAGCATCGTCTATTGGTAATCTTTGAACAGTTCAATGGTTATGATAACTTCAACTTTATTAATTGCTTTTGAGCCATTTTTACCTTTAACTCGATGAAATAAAATTAAGCTCTATACAATAATAATAGAATAAGACACCATACAGGGAATCTCCTTGTGTCAATATATACACTATATCGACATAAATTTATGTCTATTATACATATACTATCTTTTATGTACAAAATATTCAGACACACGTACAGGGTCATCACTCAAAAATTCTCTTGGTTAATTTTGAGGTTATCAAATGGATGTAAAGGCTGTCATTAACTATTTTTTTGCTGAATCCAAATTCCAAAAAACAATTGCGCATTGTGTTTAAGAAATTTGACATTATACTTTGTATTTTTTTTTAATGGAGCACCCTGCATATTGTAAAATAATTAGATTCTACTCATTTTTCTGATTTCAAAAATACATAATATGTGTCATGTTGTTTTAAAAAGTTTTTTTTGGTATTTGAATTTTGGTATTAAAATATCGTTAGATTTTGTTAAATGCAGTTGCCTTTAAAGAAAAACAAGAATTAACCATGACAAATAGTGATTTTTGAGACACATTAAATATACAGATGGTGTGATCAAATCCTACAAATGTAATGTAATGATTTGGATAGTATCTAAAATTACAATGCTTAAGTACACGAAGAACGTTCAGTAAATTAATATGTTTAATAACGTTGAATCAAAAATTAAATTAAATTAATACTGAAGTATGATACAAACATCATTACCATTTTCATGTGGATATATTTATTTAATCATAATTTTTCCTAACAAATCACTTCCAATCTTTTAATTTTTTAAAACGCTGCTTCACACTAAATTAAATTTAGGGTCAATGATTTGTTTGCTCGTTGAAATATCTGTAATTATCACATTAAATTACACTTACCATAACTCGTTCATTCGAAAGAATACACGAAAATTTTTATTCCACAAGATATGTACTCACATAAACAAATATTGTTCTGGCAGTTTAATTATTATTTCATTTTAGAAGCCAACGAATATACCTTTTTAGGTTCATATATTATTAGTACATTAGCGTAACCCGATATTTAATTCAAAAATATCATAATGTGTAAACAGGTAATTTTTGATACAATGAACTGAATCTGCGGTTGGCTCCTTGTGAAACAATATTAAATATTTTAAATATATGAAGGAAATTTGCTGTTTTATGTTTCAAAAATTTTTTATTAGAAACTCTACATGTGTTTCGGCCTTTGTTAAAAGTATAGGGACTACAGAAGAGTAAATTTTATGTTCATTGCTTATATTATAACCACATCTGAAAGCTACTATAAAACCATTGTTAAATATGCTTTTATAAGTTGGATATTATTTTATTCTTTAAATCTAAATTACTTTATCTAAAATATGGTGACCGGTAAAAATTTGTTGTTCATTCGTTAAATTTTTATTAGTTCTTATAGCCTTACTTATTTCTAATTTTTCTAATAGATCAAGTTTCTTTCCCTTCTTTTCCGAATGGAGTAATTTGACATTATTTAAATCTATGAAATGACTGTCTTCTATACAATGTGTTGACATGCCCGTGCTATATACAATACAATACAATAGATTTCTTGTGTTCCTCGAATCGCTTTTTTACATTTTGTCGAGTATGTCCAATGATATAACGTCGTAGACTACATTTTATATACTTATGTTTTTTGTAATTTTTCAGTTTTGTCTTATAACATTAAAAATATAAAAAATAATAATTTAGATAAAATGTTAATTAATGATAAAGGAAGAACTGAAAAGTTACAAATAACAGAAGTATATGAGTTAAAATGTACTGACAAGAGATACGTTCACCAGTTCTTCTGTAAGCACTTGCATTCAGAAACTGTATATTTTGCCAACACCCAACAAAAAAAAATTAGATTCAAACAACAGACAAAAAACTATTTGGAATATTGTCAACAAACTAACTGGTAAAAATAATAACAAAAAAGGAAGCAAACTCAATATCTCCTGAGAGTTATAACGATTTCTTTATCCATGTAGCAGATAAATTATTAAAACAAATACCTAAATCAAATTCTACGTATATGGAATATTTAACAAAAAACAAAATGAGCGAGTCATTTTTTCTTTATCCGGTTTTGGAAACAGAAGTACAAAATGTATTAAGATCTTTAAAGAATTCTAAGGTTACCAAACTCTATAACCACACAGTGAATATGTATAAACTTGCTGTCTTTTCTGCACCTCTAACATACATTATTAATCTTATATTTGAAACAGGCATATTTCCAAATAAATTAAAAAAGCAAAAATTATTCCCCTATTAAATCTGGTGATATTGAGGAGCTATCCAATTATAGGCCAATTGCACTTCTTCGTATTTTAGTTAAAATATTTGAAAAACCATATCTAAGGATAATATCTTATTTCGATCAAATAATATTTTTACGGACAGGCAATTTGGGTACAGGAAGGGTAGAAATACGTCAAAAGCTGTGCCGGAACTTATAAATTTTATAAGATGGATTAGAAAATCACAACTTAACACTGGTACTTTTTCTCGATTTGAGCAAAGCATTTGATTGTGTTTCCAAAGGGATCTTGCTGAATAAGTTAGAATATTACAGTTTCAGAGATATAGTCTTTGAACTAATGTCATCTTACTTGTCAAACAGGTATCAGTGTGTGCCTCATGATGATAAAATTAGCAATATGTTATCAGTACTGCACGGTGTTCCACAGGGTAGTGTTCTGGGACCGTTGCTATTTTTAATATATGTAAACGATTTACCTAATGTTATGTCAGTTTTTATGGTACTTTTTGCAAATGACACTACCCTTGCGAAATAGTTGAGAGATACAGGCAATAATGTTGCTACCTTGAAAACTGATATCATAAATAAGGCCTCTGATGGGTTTACTGCAAACAAGTTATGCTTAAATACCAATAAAACAAACACATTACTCTTTTCTACTAGAACAAATACCTCGGAGACTGTAAATTTCTTAGGCCTGACTTTAGATAGTGGATTAACTTGGCACTCACACATCAAAGATTTGTCAACAAAATTATCAAGAAAAGTTTATGCAATTAGACAAATTAAAAACGGAGTGAATATGGATGGTGCACTTATTGCATATCATGCCTTGTTTCACAGTGCAATGATATATAGTCTGATAAATTGGGGCACATCAGACCAAATTCATAGCATCTTCATTATTCAGAAAAGAGCAATAAGAGCTTTAGCAGGTGCGAATCGACTTGAAAGTTGTAAACTGTTGTTTATTAAATTCAATATATTAACATTACCATCGGAGAAAATTTGCTGTAATTTAATTCACATAAAGGAACATTTGAGCGAATATATAAGGAACAGTGAATATCAAGAGTATAACACTCGCAACCGTAACGATTTACAGATATGACACTAGAGATTATCGTTCATAAATAAAAATAATTTTGGAATTGCCTTGTTCAACTCTCTTCCAAGTAGTCTAAAATATTCACCAATTAGACAACTTAAAACAAAATTGAAAAAACACCTTTTAGCCAATGCTTATAATAATACATCAGAGTTTAATTATGTTTAAATTTAGGTTAATATGTTGTACGTTATACGATTGATTGACTGCATTAGTACAAATGTCCTAATATTACTCCATATTTGTCTTGAGTATTTTTATACTTATTTTACATTTACATGTGTATTTAATTTTATCATGTAATTGTTTGACTGCATTGTGTCCTAATGTTACTTCATACTTTATCTCCTGTGTTTTATATTTTATATTTATATGTTTATTTATATATTTTCTCTGACTTGTCAGAACACCATTGGTGCATTTCTATGACTAATAAAGTATATAACAGATTTTAATTGTCTAAATTTTAGTCAATGCCATACCTTATCCTGGAATAAATTAGAGCATAGTAGTACGATAACATAACTTTTTCTGAAGTAATTTGACGTAATCTGTAAGGTAAAGCAAGCCGATGAAATTTTTTTTGAAAATAATATCAATGTGTATTTCCCAACTTAAGCTGTTATCTATGTATAAATCTAAACATTTTGTATCTGTAACTTGTTCTATGGTTTTGCCGTTATTTTTTATAAGGTGGCTTTCAGATATGGTTTTTAACCTTGGTGCAAAATGCATAAATACGGTTTTACTTGTATTTAGAAAAAGCTTGTTTTGATTAAACCACTTTATAAATTTTTCCAACATAAATTGTGTATCTGATATTGTAACCAAAATTGAATTTTTAGCAGAAAGGTAACTATTATCATCAACAAACATAACTAATTGGCTACTATTGTCAATATTTGAGAGATCATTAGCAAACAAAAGAAAAAGCAATGGACCCAAGGCAGATTCTTGTGAAACACCGTAATCAATATGTATTTCTCATGATCTAACTCCATCGATTTCTACTAATTGTGTTCTATTCGAAAGATATGTTACTATTAGGTTGTTTACTAATCCCCCTTAAGCCATGAGCGTCTAAATTTTTTAAGAGTAATGCATGATCAAATCAAAAACCTTACAAGATCGAAGAATATACCTACACAGTTCTTATTACTCTCATATAACTTATTTAGGAGCTTATAAATTGTAGATTTGTTGTAGTTGTAGATTTTCCTTTCCTAAATTCATGCTGAGCTTCATTTAAAATATTGTTCTCTGTTATAAAGCTGGAAATTCTGTTAAATATTATTTTTTCTAATATTTTAGAAACTGTGGATAACAACGACACCGGCCTGCAATAACAGTATTTCCTTTTTTATACAGTAGAACAACTCTGGTAACTTTTAAAATTTCAGGAAAACTGTCATATGTAAATGATAGGTTCACTAAATATGTTAAGAGAGATAGGATATAATCAATATATGATTTTAAAACCTTTGCACTAATCCCATCTATTTCAGACGAATTTGATTTTTTTAATTCTTTCACTACGTTTAGAACTGTTTGTTTGCTAACAAAACCAAGAGTCATTGTAGGATACTCCTTGTCTGCATCGACATAAATAAGATCTGAATTTTTGTTAACCAGTTTATCATTTAATACTTTTGGATCATTTATAAAAAAATCATTAAAAACACATGCCAATTATTTCTTATTATTTATTTACATATTTATTTATATCTATATGTATTTCTTTTATTTGTTTTTTGGAAGAGTTGTTCACATTATTATTTATAATTTTCCATGCAGCTTTTGTTTTTTCATTATTAAAATATAGTTTATCATTGTATAATTTTTTGGCCACACGTATTATTTTCTTGTATAGTTTTTTATATTTCTTATAAAACAAATCATCATTAGCATTATTTGTTATTAATTTTTTAGAATAAAAGTTTCTTAAATTTGTTGATGAAATTTTAATTCCTTTGGTTAACCACGGTTTTTTTATCACGATACTGAGATTTAGGATTTTCTGTAATGGAAATGCGATGTCTATATAATATTTTAAAGTATTTATAAATAATTTAAATGCCTCATTTATATTATTGCAGTTATATAGTTCATTTCATGTTTCTCTGCTTATATGTGACAAAAACATCATAATTATTTCTACTAAGAAATCTTGTGTACACCTCAATATCAATAATGCTTCCCCTTATTTAAATTAAAACTTAATAACTGACTTGTGTAATCAGATATACCAGTAGGAATAATTTTACAAAACATACCAGAATGATCTAAATTTGAACACATGTAATCTATAGATGTGGCTGTGTTATAAATGTTATTCGATAATCTTGTTGCACCGTTTACTAAATTAGTAATGTTGTAAGCGGATAAAAGGCCATTTCATTAATGCTTTACTATAGAATTAGTTAATTGATCAACATTTAAATCCCCACAGATTATTACTTTACTATTTCTATTTGCACATACATAACCTAGAACTTTATCCAGTTTATCAATAAATGTACTAATATTATTAGGCAAAGGTGAACTATACATAACAACAAATCAAATTGTGCTGTCTGAAAATATTAAATCTATGCCACAAACCTCAATAACTTTTTCTTTGCAAAATTTACTTAATGGTTTCAATTCTTTAACATTATCTAATAAAACATTTCTACAAAATATTGCAGTACCTCCTATCGTATATATAGTCCTACAAAATATGCTACTTAAGGTATAATCATTTACAATCACATTATCTTTTTGAAAATATTTAAGATTATGTTCTGTTAAACAAGCTGCATCAATATTTTCGTTATATAGAAGTAATTCCATAACATCAATCTTGTCACGAATACCATCAACATTTTGATGAAGAATGCTTAAATTTTTTCTTTTTATTTAAGTTTGACTGCTATTTATGTCCAGTCTTTATTTTTCTTCGTTATAATTCAACTTTTTTTATATATGATGGACAATTTATATCAAATGAAGAGTGATCAGTTTTTAAATTTAACTTCAACTTATTGTTAACTGCAATACAATTACAGCATACTAAATATTCATTCATACATTCCACTTGAATGAGCCAGCATACCACATTTTAAACATTTTAGTCCAATCTCGCATTCATTAGCTTTATGACAGAATATACCACATTTATAGCACCTCAAAACTGGAACATATTCATAAACCCTACACACTGACCAACCAACATATATTTTTCTTTCTTTTAATATGCTCCCATGATAATGGATCACATTCAATAATTGTATTTTGTTTTCATTTTCTTTATTGTACATTGTATATTGTAGCTATATTGTAACTAATTTAAAACATTTATGTTCATGATTAAGGTACTCATTTTGACTTGTAATGCAGCTTAATATTTTTTCCTCGGTCATCTTCTCATTAATATCTACAATCTTTATCATTGGATTTTTTGTGATGGTTTTAATGTTATAATTTTCCGTCAATTTCTTTTCAGCTATTTCTTTATTTTTATCTATTTTCCTTCTAGTATTCCACTTAATTAAAAATACTTCATCTTTGATTTCCTTTATTTGCTTGATACCTACACCTAATTCATTTGGATTCAGACTTTTGTACACAATTTCTTTCGTTTGTTTGCACTCTTGTCTAGATTTGGGTTGAATTAGCATCACCTCTCCTGTAACTTCTGCATAACTCTTTTTATTTTCTACAACCTTTATTTCTTTATTTTACATACTAGATGTCGGTATTAGTTCCTTAACTATATTTATCTCCTCCCTTATACTATCCTTAAAGCTAGACACATCATTATGTAATTTATTCATTAAGTCAAAATTCATGATACATTTATTACAGAACCATTTTATATTTTTGTCGCCTCACTATAAAAATTGCAAGTAAACGATGGGAGTGTCACAGGAATGGCGAAATATATGAAGAACAGATTTAAACAAAAAACTATACTCTCTGACTTATTTCTATATTTTCGTGTTGTTCATATTATCTCGGTGCATTAAAGCGTTAAGTTATGAAATTGTTAAACATAATATCGATAGAAATTCGATGTTTTATATTCTTGAAACTTGTTTTTTTTAAGGTACAATTTTCTTAATCAAATCAAATCAAAAATGATAAAATGCCGGTTCTCACCCTCCTTACAACCAGGTAATGCAAAAGAGACTTCACAGTTTGACTAGGGGCTCCACTTAAGCTCATTATTGTAAAATATACGGTCTTCGGAATTTGTTCATGGCGATTCTCTAATATGATTGGGCTACATCCTTATTGTGCAAATTTCGTACAAAATGTCTAAAATATCTTAGTGATCATTGGCACCTCACTTAACCTGGCGTTAAATGTATTTAAAGGACAGAGGAATAGGCATAATCTAAACCAAGAAACTTTGATATAATTAATCATATCATAAGTATTTTTTTAACACCACACCACAGGTAATATAATCCCCAGCGGTCACCTACCCGAGTATGCTAGAATTAATTTTTGCTTCAGAAAAAAAATTCTCGATCCTCGATTAGTAATCGAAGGTTGAGGTTGAGAGGCAAGTGTCCTTTTAGCTAATAAGAATAATATTTATAAAGGAAACCAATTTATATCGTAATCCTATATAGTGCATATATTTTTTCGATTCACCACATAGAATTTCAAATCAGTTACCATTGGCCACAAAATAATTCTTTTCATGAAAGGAGCTATATGAGAGCAAGGATCAAAGTTGGATAATTGTAAATCCGGTTTTTTCACGAAATAATAATTTATTTCGCTGTCATTGTTAAGTCCACGCCCGCTTCATCCTGCCAGATTTGGCGTCGCGCAGTCTGAGGATCCGGGTGGAGCGCAATCTCCTTGAATATACAACTTGCAACTCCCGTAACTTCGCTACACATAGTTCTCAGTTCCGTGCGCGCCAGAAGTACGCGAGTGCACCGGACGCGAAGTTCAAAAACAGAAACTTACGATCAGTTTTCAAAGTTAATTCTGAAATGTGTGGAAATATATTTTGGAATTTCTGCAAAAAAATCATTGCTTAATATTTATTACAGATGTACTAATATTTCTTAAGGTAACCAAATTGGATATAGATGTCTTTAATTATTAAATTAAAATGCAATTAATAAAGTTACATATACGCATAAGTAAATAAAATAATTTAACTTCGATAAGCAGTAGACGCGATTAACTTCTAAAATAAAAAATAACTGTATATATACCGGCACGACGCCGACGATTCAAAATGCTAAGAAGAATCTCTATTAAGGTTACCTAAAACAAAAAGAAAGTAGAACATTTTTTATGTTGATCTAATTATTTCTGATTATTCTCAATAATTGGCTATTACCTGTAGAGTCGTAATTTTTTGTAATAGAAATTTATATAAAAAAAAATCGGAGTACCTAATTTGAAACAATAAAGATTTTCTTTATGTCGCCAAATTTGCGAACATTTTTGGGACAATTTGCATGAAATAAAAAGATCGATTTTACACAAAAGTAGACTTTTAGAAACCTTAAAAACTGAAAAAAAAAGTTTCAGAACTGAGAATATAAAAAATAAAATATTTATTGCATGAGTCAATTTATTTGCATTTTTTATTTTCTGGTAAATTGGTCTATTATTGGAAATATAGAAAACACAACAAATGGAATGTTTCCTTATAATGTTTCCCTTATATACGTATACACGCGGAGCCTTCAGGATATTAGTTTACTTATGTTCAATTATTAAACACAGAATTTTATTCAGAAATACGTATCGAGTAAATTTTTTTTAGAATATTAATTTTTTTAGGTCCGGTTTATCAATGCTCAATAAACTCTAACTAGAAGACAAGCCACAAACATCATATAAATTAGACAACCTCCAAATCTAAAGCCGGAGCTGTATGGGTAGGGTTTACAGAGTTAAAAAGACGCGGTCACACAACTGCTCACTTCGACTTTGTCAAGGTCTAAGCCGGGAATTGAACCAGAGTATCAGCAGGTAGTAAAACCAGATACGTTTGTCACTTAAAGCATTAGCCCACTGCGCTACCAAGCATGGTAGCCAAAGAGATTAATTTATTTATTACGATTACATTAAATCAGTATAATACAAATCATCACATATATTGTTTCTTTGGATATTATCTTCTAGTTAGACTAAGCATTGATAAACTGGTCCTTAGTAGTCACAAACACTCTTCTATCTGGTCTTCCCCAAATAATAAAAACATGCTAGTAATATATAATAATAATAATACCACCAAAGTCACTCGTAATTGTTATATCCCACATTGAGTCCGTTGTCGAGAATTAGAAATGTATTTACTGGAACTACGCGTGTAAGGTGAATCCAAGCCAATAAGCCTGACAAACTCCTCCTTGGCCATCAAACTACAGTGATGTTGAAGGAGGAGAAAAAGTGAACCAAATATCGCGACATGCCTCACGAGATCCAAATGTTGTATCCAGGCTGCTCGGTCAAGATATTCTTCTTATAATCGGTGTACTCGAAGGGATAATAAAGACCACACCGGCCTTCCAAAAATCAGCCGAGTGACTGGCAGGGCAAATATAGAAGGTGGTCATTCTATGTTCTCTCCGTCTGCTTAGGGTACATGATTCTGGGATCTACAAACACTAACCCTGCGGCATATGTAGGAAGTAGCGCGCCTCTCATGAGATTGGGAGGCCGCGGAAAGACTGTCCAGCACTGAGTAAAACAAAAACAAAATTCTTGAAAATGAAAATAGTTTGCTACCATAACTTATAAAATAATAATAACAACAATGATAATGTAATTATTTAGAGCTTAATACAAACAGTACATTATTATTTATATTAATAATTTGATAAGAGAGGTGGTGTCAAAGTATCGAACTGGTATCTCACATTTCGTCAGCTATACCAAATAAGCACGCAATTTATGAGATTAGCTGCGGTATAGACGTAATTAGTTAAATCAAATACTCAGCTTAATAGCATATAAATACGTTTTATAGTAACGTAATTATCATATACCAAATATTTAGTTTATTTTGAAAAATAGTTACATTACTATCTAGTTTTAAGACGGATGTTTCTAAATGTTCATTTACAGCCCTAATATATCAACGAAATTAACTACGTTAATTAGTGCTACGATTTGTCCAATGAAGGGAACAGTGGATATGCCGTTATAAGGGGAATCTGATTTATATTTTAATTAATTAAAGCATATTTCATCTGTATTATCAAGTGCTTGAATTGGAAACATAAAAATAACATATACATTTTTCCAATCCCTTCCCAACTCTATATACTGCAAAAAATCAACCCTATCTTTTACCTAATATCATAGTACTTGAGAGATATATAAATCAAAATAGATAAATCTCTTGACCGCAGACGGATATATATATATATATATATATATATATATATATATATATATATATATATATATATATATATATATATATATATATATATATATATATATAACAATTTTTTGATTTAATATTTGACTATGAAATTCAAAATCAGTACCCTCGAGAAAAACGGATGCCTTTTTTATCCTCTAACATTTTTGTAGGTCATTTGTGACTACCCATTTCTTAGTATCTAGTATTTTTCAGCGTATAAATGTACTTATACCTATTAATTTTAAAATAAAATTGAAAGTTCATTTAAAAAAAATTTAATTCTATGTTACTTATTCCTCATATTTGTGTGTTATTACACTCGAAAATATTATAGCAAAATGCCCAAGTAAATTAACTTAAAAGAGTACTAGCAAAATATCTAAATATAACAATAGAATACATTTTACCTTTTCTTTAGTAACAGCAGATGACGTCATATAAATCGTATAAAATTTCAAACTAAGAAATCAACAGGAGACACGATAGAATTCCAATGACGGCCATAAAAAATAATATTAACTATCTTATAAGCCAATAACATGCTTAGTTAATTTCGTTTCCAAAAGGAACTTTTTCAAGCTGATCTAAAATTTCTATAATCAAACCGCCGGCCATACAAAAAAAGAAAGAAAAATTTAACAAATAATTAATTATAGGGTATATCAGTCTTACTGCTTATTAAAAATTTTTAAGTGTTTTGTAAAAATTTCTTTCTCTGTATCTAAATAATAATAATATTCTCAAAATTTGGTTTTCGGCAAAATCACTATACATGTGATACAGCTTTCACTTAGATTAACCAAATCAATGAGCATGAGAATCGAAACATCAACCTCTCGGTATTTTCCGCGATGTATTTATAGCTTTCGACTGCGTTAATCATATAATATTTTAGATAAATTGGTTAATTTTGGATAGAGCAAACTGAAAACAATTGTTTTGAAAGTTATTTGGTCAACAGTCAAATATTAATAATACTAATAATAATAGTGCTGCCTTACGTCACCGGAGATATTGAGTCCGTTGTCGAGAATGAGAAATGCCGGATTTACTGGGACTACTCGTTCCCGTCAGGCTAATCCAAGCCAACAAGCCAGACATAGTCCTCCTCGACCATCAACTCAAGGTGATGTGTGTCATGGAGTTCTCGGCACCTGCGGAGAAAAACATCACCTTGAAGGAGGAGGAGAAACGGACCAAATATCACGATCTCCGGTACGAGCTCCAAGTGCTGTACCCAGGCTACTCGGTAAAAATTGTCGTCTTTATAATCGGTATACTCGGAGGGATAAAGCCTACGCTGCTCTCGGAACTGAAGATCATACCGGCCTGCCAAAAATCGCGGTCATTCTGGGTTCTCTCCATCTGCTTAGGGCACACGATTCTGGTATCTGCAGTCACTAATCCTGCGGGATATGGGGAGTGGCTGTAGTTGATGCACCGGCGCGATTCCCGTGAGGCGTCGGAGGTCACGGGAGGACTGACCGGCATCGGGAAACCGAAAAAAAGGAAATAATTTTTATTGTCATACAACTAATGATATGGGATTAGTGAAAAGCATAGATTTAAAATTACTATTTAAGGTGTAAATTGCAATTGCAAACAATAAATAAGTATAACGAACAATTACATCAAAATAATAAAACAATTCCTTAAATACTAACATATATTAACATATGCTTGTAGGACTGAGATTAAAATACATAATTTAAATAGTCAATTATGGAATAAAAACAACTTTCTGCTAGGAAATTTTTGAAAGATTTAAAAAAGTTGTTTCTTTAATGTGATCCGGCAGCTTGTTGAACAATAGTTTTCCCATATATATTTGAGACTCTTCTCGTAAATAGATAAAGTATGAATGGGTATCACTAAAACATTTTGGTTACGAGTTTCGTAATTATAATAACAATACATTTTTACACGAGGAAAGTTTATTTATACCAGTTTTGTTCCGTACTGCTCGTTTTTGCATTTGAAATACTCTATCTAGAAGAGCACCAAAAATGATACCATACTTTAAATAAGAATAAAATTTAGCATGGTAATATGACGACGTGTGTGGTTTAATACAAGTAAGTGGAAAACTAATATCCATATAATAAAAAGGACTTGCCAAAACGTACTTAAAATTTGCAGCCTTATATGTATCAACCTAATTTTCTTTACTTACATGCTGTTCAAAGGAATCATAATTATATCTAGTAAATAACCTGGTTGTCACATTATTTTTTATAAGCTTATTATCATTTGGTATATGACTAATAAATGTGGAGTGTGATCAGATAATTCATTTTCAACAATTTTACAATCATAATAAAAAAAAATTATTATCCATATTACTGCACATATAATCTATGCCTGTTGCAGATACTACAGTATATCTAGTAGGCTCATTAATGTGACATACAATATCATAAGAATAAAGAAGATTAAATAATTGATATTTGTCAAAAAGTCAATATTCCAGTTATCACACAACACTAGGGACGACTTATCATTTGACAGATTATTTAAAATTAAATCAAGTTGTTTAAAGAAACAGTTAAGATCCCCTATTAGCGATTTACACAATGCCAAAATTCTAATGCACTACTCATCATTCATTTTCAATTTAACACCATTTATTTCAATATATTTTTCATTTGATTTTTTGTTAATTTCAGTTAATTCTTTAATATCTATGTTTAGTGAGGATTTCTGAAATATTATCACTTCGCCATTTTTAAAAGTAGTTCTATAAAATGCTGTAGTTGCAGTATAACCTCTTATGTGCACAGAATGTAATTCATCTGGCCGAAGCCAGTGTTCAATGAAACATGCAACGTCACCATTGTGTAAACAACTCCATTTCTAATTGATCGATTTTGTTTCGCAGACATTGTACATTTTGATGAATAATTTTAAGTTTCTTAACACTATTACAGTAATTTAGTTGTTATACATCATTGGCATTATATTTAATTTTTTGTTTCTGAATTTCTATTTTCTTTTGTAACAAATATGCGTTGCCGTTATTGAAAATTCATGTAACTATTTATATCTATCACTGACAAGTCAATTCAGATTTTTTCTGGGTATAGTCAGAGATCTGTCGATAATAGAGAAATATGGTTTATGCATATTGGTGCCCCATCATACTTTAACCTCAATGCGCGTCAATTTCTGATCTACCTGCTGGATTGGTCGAGGACGACTACAGTTATGGCCTCCTCGATCACCAGATCTAATGCTTGTGATTATTTTTTAATGACATTTAAAATAATTAGTCTATATTACCTACGTGAAAAATCAAAAAGATCTACGAAACCGGATTATTAATACTTGTGTAATAGGACACGTTACTGGTATTTTTGAATGTGTTCGCCTATCTATGGGGAGATAAATGAACTCATATATCATAGCTGACAGTTTTAGTGAATATTCCTTTTTTATTTTACTGATTCAAAGTAACTTATTTGCAGATATTTTTATCTCTTTTTTCATATTCCTCGAACTCGAGGCGTTTTATTAAGATATAACCAGAGAACGTTTCTTGGTTAGGGTAGAACTGTGTTTCATAAAATGAGCTCGATTTCAGAAAAACTATCCGTAATACTAATTTCAATGTAAGGCCATTACAATTTTTTTTTAAATCAAATCAATGTTAATCTAAAACTCAATAAGGATACCGAATTATATTCCAATATATCCATATGGAAAGTCAATATTCCAAAAAAATGTTGCTTCGTGAGGATACCTTTGGCACCCTGTATCTCAGAAATGGTGCGTTTGTGAACATGTGTCCATATGAAAAATTTTTATGAAATAACTTCCTGTACTTCCTGAGTTATCGATACGTACTTAGGAAACACACTGTATATCGTGCAGAGATAAGTTCATGTCCTGATTTTTACAGCAGGGCTGTCAAATAACATGAACCTGCTTGATTTATTGAGAACTAAAGTTAAATGTCCATCGTGTACATTGGATATTCATCACCTAGCTTGACCTTATTATTGCCTGAACGGACCGCTGAAAAAAGTGTTAGATACATACAGTATGGAGACTTATGCTGACACAATTAATATTTATCATTTAAGATTTAACATTTAATATTTAAATGGGAGATTTAAGAATGCCAATACGAATTTATGCACAATTCATTTATAACTTATGATTTAAGAAGCATCCAATCAAAGTTAAGGTTTCTGCTCCTGTCCAGATGATAACTAATAAATAATTTGGTTTACGGATTTGTAATCTAACCTCACATGTTTGTACATGCGCAGTACGATTTGCATTTATCATTTAATCTAAAAGTTAAAAGTTGGTCAACTCTTAAATGTTAAAAGTAAAATGCTGAATGTTAAATCTTATATATAAATGTTAAATATGTCTGCATAAATCCACCTTAAGACCTGGTAAATGGAAAATCCACCACCATATCACATGTATTAGAAAAGAATGACAGTAAATAGGATATTTAAAATTGTTAGTAGTAGGACTCATACGAGTGAAGAGGTTATAACTTTCTCTAAACAAAGAAAGATAATGTCATCTCATTACCACACCATTACACCACAACCACCATTATCACCTAAAGATAGTTGTAATGTTTGTGAACGTTTCGAAAACTTAAGAGGGCTAATCGAACCAGTGTTTGTAAGGTAATTTTTCAAAATTTATTTCTTCCATACGGTTTGATCAAATTACACCAAATTTAGAGGATCAGTAGTTGAAAGTGTACTAGAGGGTATATATATTTATATATATATATATATATATATATATATATATATATATATATATATCTATTTTAATTAATTTTCACTTTATGTAGGGAAAATTTATACTGTAAATATAAGTGAAATTTGAACGTGATTAGCTCTTGAATTATGATATCAATCGGTAAAATTCGAGGTAAAATCATACATGTCTTCTAGAATGAATCTTCATAATTATGCTCAGCAAGTTTCAAACTTTTATTCCGTACTATTTGGATAAAACGAATTTTCTAAATAAGTATCTTTGTCACTACAAATGGAGCAAGAAAGTGTTACCTCTATCGGGAATCGCACCTCAATGAAGTTGGTGAATAAAACGTCCAGTGAAGGTATAGTTAAGAGCAAAATTATTCAGCGGCGCATGTATAAAAACTTTCTAGAGAGTGACACAGCTATCCGAAGCTTTTTTCCGACTAGGCCCCTTAATGTGAAATTTGGGGGGGGGCTATCGTCAATCTTCCCTTCCTCAAATACATCTATTATTTATTTATTGCATAAGAGTATGCCAAATGTAATAGTTATTGTGTTAGGCTGTGCTCGATGTAAAAATTGTATGCCAGAGAAACTGGGATAAAAAAGTAACTGGAGAGGGGGGTTGACTGACCCAGACTGCGAATCGTAACACGTGATAAATGGAAAAGGTAAATGTGTACAAAAAAAGATGGAACAGTCACATATCCGTATTAGAAAAGAACAGAATAAAAAGAATAATGAAATTAAAATTTAGATAAAAAACAAGACATCAGGAGAACATCTTTCTACTACAAACGAACCCAGCATACTGAGGTGACTTGTTGTTCTCCTTTGTTTACAATGAAATTTTAATCTTTTCACTCGTATGAGTCCTATTACTAACAATTCTAAATGTCACTAATTTACTGTCATTCGCTGGTATTTTCTAACATTTATGATGTGTGATTTGATCTTTATTGTACACATTTATGATTTTCCTATTTAATATGTCTTACTGTCCCCATACTTTATTTGTGCGCTTTTGACCAGCTACTGCTGGAGAATATCCAGAAGCTGCATTTAACATGACATTTCACTCCTTAAGATGTATTGCCTAAAGAATAAGTGAACTTTGAAGTTATTGTCCCAATTCATATAAAGATATCCTCTTTCTTGAGAGTTTCTTTTCATTTCAGTCTAGATTTCTTGAATTCTATAAAATAAATACACAGTAAACAAAAACATCAATTAATTACTTAGTAGGAAATTTTCTTATGCTAACGATTTGTTTTTCGTTTACAATTGCAACTGTTGACTAGCTGGATAATAGCATCCACGGCTTCTTTAGTTGCATTGTACCCTGAAATCATTTGTAGTGCCTTGCCAACTCTGCCACTAATTACTCGTTTTATAATGTACTTATGTAGCCTACATTTTTATTACTTTTTAACTGTGCAGTTCTTTGTTAGTCATTTGTTGAAGTAACTTTAAGTTATTTTTTTCGTACTGTGTCAGTCATAGTTTTATTTCGAATTAGAAGTTTACTTCACCGTAAACTTAACGTAGTTAAGAAGTACATTTTAGTAAATTTTTTTAATATGTGGCTAAAATTAATTATTATGAATAACAAATAGTTTGGGACCTAAATAGTGAAGATCCATTTAGAAATATGAGTGCTATGAGCGTTTAAACTCCATCTCGCCACGTCGTGAATGGTGGGCGTGCGTTTCTGTATGCGTTTACCGGGTTCCAAAAGACACTACATTTACTGGTTTTATTAATAAGATAAACGAAAATTTAGAAAACTAGTAACATACAATGTTTGCCTTAAATATCGAATCCGATGAAAAACTGTCAGCTTTAAAATATGCGAGAGGTGGTCAAAATAATTTTCTTAAAATGTTTACGCCCTGTATATTATGCATGAAATCGATAGTATTACAGCCAGTAGTTCTACGAAACATAGACACTTCCAGATTTGACCTCCGGTTTAATTAAAAACGAAATTTTATTTTTTTACTTACCTTGCATATTTATGCATATTAAATTCTCCTTTCAATGATATTATCCTCGTATCTTTATTTGTTTTAGAGATATGGGCTATTGAAATTAATCTCGATATTCTGTAAAATGTCGAAAACAAATAAAGATAATTGTATAAATTTGTATATCCTTGAAAAAGAATAAAATGAGCTGTGCGAATATGTAGAAGTATACAGGATAAGTTAAGAAATTAAAAAATCAATACCGTCTTCGTTTACACTGGAAGTCGGTTCCGAAAGTACTTATGTTTCAAATTCTACTGGATGTCGTACTATCAATTTCATACATAATATGCTGTCAAAATTTTGAGAAAAATGATTTTTTGACCATCTCTCCTATATTTAACACCTGGGAAAAGTTTTTTTACCGGATTCGGAATATACGGCAAAAGTTGCAACAAAGTAAGCTAACCCGCCCTGCACGAGGCCGGTCCAGGTCTACAGCGATGACTAGGGTAAAAAGGCAATAGTCCTGCCTGGCCCTAGCATCCGAGACCGTCATCAAGCCAAATGGATATTGGCGCATAGTTATAACAGTTTTCAAAATTTTCGTATATCTTAATAATAAAACAAAAAAAACCAGTGTCCACCTTAAGTGGATCACCCGCTACATACGTGCGTGCACGTTTCTGTGGACTTACTGCATATTTCTAACTTTTAATAGCATATTTATTTAATCCAATAATAAATTAAATCATCTTTGTGCATCGTAAGTTTTCTATTATAGCCACATTTTTGTCCTAATTTCTCATACTGTATATTTTTAATCCCATATTAAACTATTGTTTTATTATGCTCCGAAGTAATTAATGTTTAAATCAGTTAAACCTGTTGCCAATACTGATTTCTTTAGCAATTATCTTTTCTGTTTCTTGATTTAAAGCCTGTTGTTCAATACTATGTAAATGGTTAGATATGGGCTTTCTTATATCATCCATAGTTAAAGTTTATCCATGTATTGTTTCAATGAGTAAGTTTCCATGCGATAACTATAGGTCTTAAAGCAACTTTAGTGAAATGGTTTGTCGTGTAACATGTATGCACTTAGTGTTCTGGCATAAGCATGACCATTGATTATAATATGCCTCACCACTGTTTTTAGTATAATATATCGCTTTATAATTCCTTTATTTCGCTACCAAATATTATGTAATCAACGACCTTCAGATATAGAGAGTAATCATATTTAAACACAAGTTAAATTTACATATTTCGTGTTTAATTGAAATGCATATAAAATGCTACTATAGGCAGTGTTGATATTATTGTGATTTAGATTTAGAGGTAACACTCGCACAAAAATTGATTTCTCCAATTTCAGTGATATAAATCTTTCCAGGAAGATCAAGCTTCAATATTGATTACGTGATTATTCAGCCGCAAGCACATGCATAATGTACGACTGAGTGATTAACCGGCGGCACCAAGTAAAACAATATTCTGCAGTCCTTGTGATTTCTTGTGAAATTGCCTTTTGTTATTTTCCTCGAAAACAGCAAACTCTATCGAAGTGTAATATGAGCACCTCTTTGGCTTAATTCAGATCCAGAGTTTTACAATACAGAATGATTAAAAAAAAAAATTAGACAACTTTTTACCAATAAATTACCCGAATTTATTTCACTGTGTGAAAGAAGAAATTGAAAATAATGTAAGGTTGTCGAAAATGGATAAAAATTTGTTAGGAATATAGAAAATTTCTTAGTTTAGTAATACAAAAACGAAACACTTTAGAATATATGTTTAAACGAACCTTTTAATTCTTTTGAGAGTGGAATACGTCGATAGAAATTGGGCAAGCATTTCAAGATATCTTGTATTGAGTTGACATTTTGAAGCTGTTCAGATATTTGGATTCATAGGAAATTTTAAAACAGTTTTTACAGAGCAAACTAACATACTGCATATATCAACTTTGGACTAATTTCTTTCGATTGAGATAAATTTTTATTGTTAATTTCCTTTAGTATTTGCGGTTACGAATACTTTAACATTTAGGTTTGTGGAATGTATATAAAAATAAAAGAGACACTTTTTTTGGAACATCCTTGTGTTAGGTAAGAAGGAAATTTCTATTCACAGAAAGATAGATCGGTTCGGTGGTGTAGCAAACGTCCTTCCACTCAAACGACTGGGTTCAAATCCAGGCCGGACCAAATTGATAAGCGGACGATAAGACTATTATTAAAGAATACGATTATCTGATTCCTCCATTATTGTACCACAAGTCGTTAGTTAACGACGTCGTTCTGTGTTACAGAATAGCCATGTTAGCAGTAATGCCAAAGGATTTTTATGCATGTGTTACAAATTGTGTTGGTGTGTTTCATGAAACTGGCTTTGTGACCCATAAAAAAAGATGCCGGTAGGCCAACCGTTCAGAAAAAGTTGTTAATGACGTTGATTAACGTATGGAACAAGATCTTATAAGATTTTTGAAATGTCTCTCTCAGGAAATTGGAGTTTCTTATTGAACATGCCAAACGATTGTTAAGAAGGACTTGGGCATGCATCCATATACGATGAAATCATATCAAGCCCTTTTACCTACACACCACCCCAGATATCTTACTTGCTGCCAGTAGTGGTTTGTCAATAATTTAACCTGCTAAACTTGAAATTTTTTTCTGACGATGTGTGGTTTCATCTTTCGGGGTACGTCAATTCTCAAAATATGCGGATGTGGAGCACTGATAATCCACATATTTATGTTGAATCGTCAGTACATGCTCAGAAACTTGGTGTTAGGATGGCAGTTTCTCGTAGAAGAATAATTGGGCCCGTTTCTTTAATTTCACTGTCATTGCTGAGAGGTACAGAAACAACATTTTGTCTGAATTTCTTCAGCAACTACACGAAGATGATCTTCATCATGGCTATTTTCAGCAAGAGGTGCAACAGCACATATAGCAAGAGAAACTATAGCTTTTCTTCGCGAATTTGTTGATATCTGGCTGACAAGTTTGTAAACACAAGTTGGGTTTCCTCCGAGATCACCTTGTTTGACAATTATGGACTATTTTTTGTTCCCTTACTTAAAGAATAGGAATTTCAGAACTCCTGTATTGTAAGAATTGGAGGGGGCATACATGAGGAGGCGCGTAAACTTGTGCATTGAACAAGGCGGGGGACAATTTCAACAGTATCTTTTTCTGTTAATAAAAACATAACTAGTGTTTTATTTTAATTATCGACCTTGGAGTTTATTATATTATCTCTAGAATTAATAATACATGTACACATTATTGCAGATGTCAGTACGGGACGCAACTTGTAGAACTTTGACAAAATTATTATAAATGGATGATATAAGTTAAGACGGCGATTTTCTGTTCCATGACCACCTTTAACCAAGATAATTTTTGATATCACGGTATTAACAAACACAATTAAAATTAGTTTCTAAACACCTATAGAAAATAATAATAAGATATTAAAGATGAAGGTAAGAATTTTGTTTTGACCAAATAAAGTCAAAATGAAACTTATTAAGCAATAATTTACAACACATAACTAAAAAGAAAAACAAATTAATTATCAGAGCGATGCAATTAATTAAAATTACAATAGATTTTCAAAATAACCACCCCCAGCGTCAATACATTTTTGATAATGCTTAAATGGTTTTCTACTGATTTATCAAGCATTTTCGGGTTATTTCTAATATTACCACATACGTTCTTTTTTTTAGTAAATGTTCCCGTATATCGAATTTTTCGTTGTATATCTTTGACTTGAGTTAGCCTTATAAAAAAAGAAGTCCAGAGATGTAAGATCAGGAGACCTCAGTGGCCAGTTAACCAGAACTTTTTGACAGATCAATCTGTTGGGATAATGCTGAATCATCTGATCTTTGACCGGTACAGAAAAATGGGGTTCCAACACCATCATGCTGAAACCATATGCTCCTATAATTGATACCTTGTAATAAATCTGCGAGGATACCTAAGAAAATTTAAATAAACTTATAACCTTACTTACGGTCCTATTTTGTGGTTAAGATAATATTTTTATGTATGGTTTTTGTAAGGGAAATTGTAGAGCTGCAAGAAGAGTGTAGATGTTTTTCAAATCGTCATTATATTTTCAAAGTTATTTAATAATGAACGTGGAGTTATTTAGCAACGAACATGAAAAATTTTGTATTAATATATTTCAAAAGTGACGCAAAAATATGAATAAAAAATTTAAATAAAATGTATTTAATCGTAGAATTTTAAGCAAGTCCAGCCCTGCACATGCCATTAATTTTTCAGGAAATGTGTATTTTTTTTCCAAAAATAAGCTTAATTAGTAACGTTGGTTGATTATCTAATTTGTAGAATTTAAAATTTCAAATCGAATCAATATTTCTGAATGGCCGACTACAGTTTTAGTTAAAAACTATAAAACGTCCTGTATCTCAAAAACGATTAACATTCAAGGGTATGTTTGGGGCTGTTTTGAACTCAAATATATGTACCCTATCTCCCATTACTCTGTCACTTTTAATTTGGGATGCCCTGTTTATCACTGATATCACTACACACATGCCTTAATTTTCCTTTGCTCTCGCTCCTGGTTCTTTCTCTCTGTATATTTCTGAGGTCAGAAATTTCAAGGTTACACTGTCACATAAAGTCCATATTTTTATTTCGTACTTTGCAGGTTTACTCGGGATATATTGCTTGAAAGGACAACACGGCCATGAAACCCAATTAATTGCTCATTTACTGTTACATTTTCATCGGGATAATACAATGTCTGGAGAGCCTCTAACAATTTATCTAAATTTTCTACACACGAGTAAGTTTATGTGCATTTTTCTTTTCGGTTTTATTAGCACACCGATATTCTTGAGTTACTATCATACAAAATTTTACAAGGATCATCGTGGCACAAAATATGGAATGATAAGTTACTTTACGATGATAATAATTATACCCTGGCTCTCACGGCAGTCGTGATGTGAAAGGCCAGGGCAGGCTTTGTCTCTCCTATATTGCTATTGACGAATATTAGCGTGAGTAGAGTCGGCTGCATTGACGACTATGCGTATAATATGGATGTGTGTAATAAACAAATATAAAATATATACTAGTTACAACTGAGTAATGTCATATTACTGCGTAATATGAATTCCATCGGTCTTGGTTTTCACGTCATGACCGCCGTGATATCTGGGGTTTAATAATAATAATAACAATAATAAAATTTAAATATGACAATAACAATTTGTTTCGACTGTTTACTATAAGTTTTTCTACCTCTGTTAGTCATATATTTTATTCTGTATAAGGTGAATTTCAATTTCAGTATTCAATAAGATATCGAATAAGTTACATCTCGTCATATTTCGATATATCTGAACAATTCACTGTAAAAGAATATGGTGTACAATTTGCATAAGAGAGCTCGTTGTGCTACTGTTGCGTTCTGCATACAGGAAGGCATATTTTTTACGTTGAAATTACCACTATGATAGTAAACTTCGGTGCCGTGACATCAAGTTTAGGTTTTTTAATTGAAAATCCATAATGTCCCTTTTATGTTCTGAATCAGCTTGGAATTCTGAGTTCAATGAAATTCATGACGTACAAAAGCAGATTTTTTGTTAAACCAAACAAGTGATTATAAAATAACTTAACAACGAAGAGAGAGATGATTTTTTTAAATCAATACTCAAATTGTTGGACCCAATTCTCCATTCAATACACACAAATTATAGATTTCCACGATAATGGAATTGCGAATAACAATTCTATTACCATATACCTTTCATTAAAGGTTTAATTTAAGTTTTGGGTGGACAAACAAAATAAGTCATTCAAGTTAAATGGGATGTTAATGTTTAGTGTGGAATATTGGATGGCAACTTAAATGAATCATCGTAGTCCTGGAGTGGGTTGGAACCTTTGATGTGAAAATAACACTGACATAGTTTTCCATAAAACACCAAATCGACGCGCGTTCTGGAGATAATCATCTCCAGATGATGCCAACTTGGTTGGCGAAACGCGCGTCGAGTGCAGTATATAGTATTTTGGTGAATGATTTAGTACCACTTACGAAACAAGTTCTTTTTCAACTAGCCCATATATCATATGTATTTTGACTAATTGAAAGAGGCACCACCACACAATACCAGAGCAGTTTGGTAATATTTGAAAAACAAGCACCATACTCAATGGATTGGAAATACAAGACCAACCGGATGACCTCCACGAGGTCCAGATATAACCTCGCTTAACTTTTCTAAATTAAGAGATTATTTATCGGGAACTTCTAAAATGTATTAATTTTTTGTGTACTTCATAGAATCCAACAATATGGGCATTTAATGTAAAAAGTAACTTAAAATAACTATATCCTCTACTTATTTGGCATGCCACGATTCTTTCGCCAAAATTATCAGTGATATTCTCACATAAATTCTGTCAATTTCACCGTTCTAAGTTGTTATTTTTTTTTAGGATCGTTAGCGTAAACTTTTCCCTTCAAATTCATGGGAAAACATTTAATGGTGTTAGGTCGCACGATCTAGGCGGCCAATTAAGTTACCTTTTCGAGAAATTATCTGGTCAGCAAATGTCTTCCTGAAAAGATTGATCGTTTCATTCGCTATATGATAAGTGGCACCATCCTGTTGAGACCACATATTCTGGATATCCATACCTTCCAACTCATCCCATAAAAAAATGTGTAATCGTCGTCTTTTACCGCGCTCCATTCACAGTTACCGCATCGCTAGCTTCATTCTCAAAAAAAATAGGGACAAATCTCGCCACCAGCCCAAAAACCACACCAAACAGTAACTTTTTGTAGGTACAGTGGTTTATGCAGTATTTCTCGCGCATTTTCCTCACCCCATATTCTGCAACTGTATTTGTTTACGTATCCATCCACCAAGTTCAAAATGAGCCTCGTCGCTAAAGATGGTTTTTTGGAAAATAAAACTGTCATTTTCTTGCTTTCTTTCTATAAAGTCCAATTAACAAAAGTAAGAAATAATAAATGATCGGTTGGCTACTGAAATCTAGCGTCAACTATATTGTATAGGCTTTTAGATGAAGACTTTTTCTTAAATTTTTGTGCACTCGACTTTTTAATGTTTAGTTGCTATGAAAGTTTACAAACTGATGTTTTCAGGTTTTCAGCAATAGTAACACTTACAATAATAGCGTTTTCTTCTAATCAATCACTACGATTGTAAACATGTTTTTTTGTCATTATGAGCTGGCCCAGTTTCTTAAAATTCTCAATAACGTTAAAAGTTAGTGCAACGTTTCTTCCGAAATTCGTATGGCATTTTCTAGCAATTTCAGAAAAATATTCACCATTTTGGTAATTGGTAAATAAATATATGATTTTCAATCGAAACTCGTTCCATAACTAAAGATCGCAAAGTTTTTTACTTAACATCTGTCATTCTATTACAACATTCAACATTTTACCACATGAAGTATAAATGGCAGCAAATTTAAACCGGAATATCAAATTTGGACACCAGTTTTTTAAATTCTGTGATTTCTGAGATTTGAAATGTACCCAGCTGTCTATTCTCAGTCATATTTATAATTGTTCTTAAGTTGCTAATAGCTATCTAATATTATTCTCAAATGCATGGTAGAGAGCACACACATTTGAGATTAGCCACATGCTCTTTAAATCTGGTTTGAATTGATGGTCTCATTTGCCCAATATACATTTGATTAAAGCCTACAAATAATTGCATAAATTCACGACCTTTCGTTTATTAAAATTTTGTCATGCCGCCAGTGTCCTTAAAAATTTTACTGGCAACACGAGTAAATCCTGAAAACATCGATTACATACGTTTTAATCAGATAATATCAACTTGGTTAACGAAACGCGCATCGAATATAGTACCAGTACGCAGTGCTTTGGTATTTGTGGAAGCTACTTCAGTATTGTCGGCTACAACCCATTTCAGGATATAAAAGCAACAAGCACGGAAATATTAATGTTCCGGATACCACTATTTACTTAACTTGTTGGTATCTACAATCTTTTAGCAAAGGGAAGCAAGGACCTTTAGGAATTTATTAAAATATTAAAGCCGTGTTTTGTATCCACATAATTAACACCAATGCGACGCTAGACGGTATCTTGCTCCAGTTGGAAATAACTTGTAAATACATTTTTATTAGACCCGAGGGATTCGAACCATCGATCTTCGTATCTGAGATATGCAGCATTAAAGACGCCCAACTACATTCGTTTAGCTACTTTTTCAATTTAGCTTATAAAGAATAATTTATAATAGCAATAATAATTGTTTTTGTGTGTCCATTTTTCATAATCGTAGTTTCTTTTCTAGCGATATACATTTTTGTCTTCAGTGTTTGCCGAAATTTCAAGGTACGCTCTTGAAACTACATTTCTGTTATCTATTTAGTTCCTTTGTGTAACTTTAATGTGCTGAAAAATACAACTTTCGTGGAATTATTTTAACTTTGGAACTTTGGAAACAATTACTTTATAATGCTATTTAGAGCACAGAATCATTTTAATGATAGATGAAACTATCTCTAATATTTATTTAAACTGTTTGCTTTAAATTACTCCTTTTATTTACAAAATAACTGTACAACAGCAACATTACATCAAACAGACCATTTCCCTTGACGGTATCAAATAATGTATGAGTCAACTCTAAATTACTTTTTATATTTCTGAAATAAAAAACATAAAACAAACCACATAAATTAGAGAAAAAAAATAAAAAGAAACATTTTAATGCTGCTATATTGTACTGCAGTCTGCATTAATTTTAAATATATACAAGGTATTTCAAAAACATGCAGTAACACTCAGCTGGATATTCAGAAAACAAAAATGTAACAGAAAGAGTTCCTATAGAAACGCTTCATTGCGGAGATATAGGGTGTTAAAAATTACAAAAAAATATGGTTTACTCTAAAAATCTAAAAACTCTTTGGAGGTATTGTGTTGAAACTTGGGGTAAGTATGTAGGTACTGCATTGAAAGTAATATTTCGTTTAACTAAATTTATTTTATTTCCATTGGCGCATGTGTATGATAATATTATAATACACAAAGAGTACATCACTGTGTCTTTGTTATTTTCATAGATTCTGTCATATTATCCCTTTTATGTAAACAAATATATATATATATCTTTGATAAGTTCTGAGAAAAAAGTGATCAAAAATGTCATTAATGGATATGAATAATACAATTTTGAAAGAAAACAAATGAAGGTAGACAAATCTGTTAGCATTATTTGTTTAGCTCACTACCAACTGCGAGGGTGCTAACTACTGATTGATCACACAATGAACTCAATTCCGGTTGAACCACAACTGTTCTGAAAAATAACATTTAAACACGAATTATTCCAATAATTTAAATGGGACCCCCTATATATTTACATTTTTGGATCTACGTAAAAATCTAAGCCTTGAATGGGCGAAATTCTGTAGCAGGTATTTCAGTGTCGTAAGAACTGAGCCAGCATATTTATAAATAACCGACAATGTATTTATGTTTCGATTACAGCATCAGCGCTCTTATTTGATCGCAGTGGTTGTTATGATAATTTAAGTGTTACATAGTGTTTAGAAAAGTGCTTATTACTTCCTCACCCCTCAAAGTGAGAAAGCTATGTATGTGAAAAAAATTTTGCAAATTTTTATTGCATTTCTGGACGAATTTCAACGAATTATGACGATACACAAAATTTCAGATAAAAAATTCTGTCTGTGTGTCTGTCTGTCTGTGTGGTTCGCGATAGCAGCTAGAGTTTTTGAGATAAAGCTTTCAAATTTGGTACACACATTCTAGAGGTCAAGGAAGATATTGAGCAAAATCGATTCTTAAAATTTGAAATGACAGAAACATCTTAGACTTTTTTGAAACGTCAATTTAAAATGTCAAAAAAATATTAGTGACATTCCACCAATGTGACTTTTTTTGAATCGTCAAAAAATGTGACTTTTTTGAAACGTCAAAAATTACTTTTATTATAAACTCCACCACACGTCCAGTTTTACTACGGTGAGGAAGTTCGGATCCCCAAATAATTGGCAGCGATTTTTTTTTCCATTGTCCTGTACAGACGACAAAAGCTCAGAGAGACCACGTGAGATCATTTATACGAGCAATGCAGTTTTTATATTTTCTTTTGTCTCCTTCGTTGTGTAAACATATTTGTGTACAACGAAAATGATTATTTAACATCAGCGGAGGTGATATTTGCAAACTTAAAAGAAAAGTTGTAAATTTTCTACTGAAACATATTTCTCACTGGTACAGATTAATCTCATATAATTTCTCACACACAGAATTTTATTGTAAAATGTCACTAAATCTCTTATTAACCCACATACCGGGGATATTTATCAAACTTTGTAATACAGTTTGTACACTTTCAAGTAGTTCAAGAGTGTATGCTAGGCACAAGAAAAAACTTTCTAATTTGTGAATACTGTTCAATACTACATAACAGTTGTTATAAATAACGTGTATAGCATCCTTAATACCTTAATTATTAAATAATTGCTGATGCTCAGAGATGACTTGTGAGTTACCAGGATTTAACTAAAGCACAAAAGTTTTTATATCATTACAATACTTGAGATAATAGAGAACTGCCCCTACCATCACATTTTAAGTCCTCAAATAAATGTTTACAAATATAGTCCGCAAACCGCATAGGCTTCTTTTTGTCTGACATTGTAAGTATTGCTAATATTATTTATAACTAACTCGACACGTGACCTATCGTGTGAAGCGAGACTGTCCACTTGCTTGATGCAATAATTCAATATCCCTTCGTACCTTTCACGTGTACTTAATACGTAACACGGGTACATTCCTTGCGACACCGCTAAACTACTCTGAAACTGGCCTAGTCCAGTGATTAGTAGTTAGCACTCGCGCAATGAGCTAAACAAATATTTTAAAATTTTTTCTACCTTCATTTGCTTTCTTTCAATGGCATTATCCATGTTCATAATGACTGCGTTTCTCTCAGAAATTATCAGAGATTGGTATAGATGTATAGATGTTTTAGGCTTAGATTTTTCCGTTAAATCCAAAGGTGTAAAAATATACAGAGTATCCCATTTAAAATAACGAAGATGATATTGTTAACAATCAAAGCGGAAACGTTAGTCAAATGTTTTCATGGCGGAATTCTGTATTCAGACAATATGCCGGGTGTCAATGATCTCAAAATATATCATCTAGCATTTTTTTAAACAATTGAAATGAAATTTTCAAATTTAAAATTCACATATGAGAAGTATATGGGCTTATTTTGACGAACATATATTATCAATACCACTTCCGGTTTTACCGATCCATAATATGGTTCATTTTTGAAATTTGGGTCAATATGAAGCGAATATTTTTCATTATGATTTATTTGAAATAGTTCAAAATAATTTGGGCAACAATTAATAATTTTTTTCAAATAATAACCCCTATCTTTTCCTTCTCTATAGGAATCGTCATAATTCATGCTTTAAATTGGTATAAGTATAACGGATTTCATTATAAATAAATTGTGGCAAATTTAAAACTTTTGCTCTGGTATGAAAGATATGAATTTAAGCATTAAAATAATTTGCAAATAAACTAAGTTGCCTTTGAAAATAAATAAGAATTTATTCATAAAAACAAATCACAAAAGAAACGTAATCACAAAAACTATAAATATCAACTAAATCAACATTTATACTTATGAGAACGATTTTGAAAGGAGATAAATAGGTATTTTGGGCCTAAGCAATTACTGTAAATTAATACAAAGAAAGGGAAGGTTCCCCTTGAAAAAGTTTAAAAAATCTTGTGTCTCGTTTTTTATCTAGTCAATGTAGTAAACAGGGTCGCATTATAAATAAAAATACTTTGAATTTATATTAAATGTTCAAAATGACGTCCTTCCTTATTTCTGCATAAATTAATTCTTCTAACCAATTCCTTCAAACAATTATCTAACTGTTGTGGAGTTATTTCACTTATAGTTTCTCTGACTTGTGCTTCTAATTCTTCCCCAGTGACTGATTTTACATTGTAGACTTTATCTATTAGAAAACCTTAAATATGGAAGTCCATTGGTGTTAAGTCAGGTGACCTAGGAGGCCACCTGATCGGTCAATTTGTGCCAATCCATTGATTCTCGAAATTCGTGCCTAAATAGTTGGTGACTATTCGGGCTTTATGGGGCGGGGCCACATCCTTCTGAAAAAAACAGCCTGGGCTCTATTGACAATTGATTTATAAAATCATTGTTAATATTAGAAAAAAATTCCAGGTATCTCTCGGAAGTCAACTGACCTTCAAAGATTATTGGAGGCAGCCACACATTACAAACATGCCCAACCAAACATTAAAACCAAATCTGTCTGGCTGGTTTCCTTGTCTAAAGAGGTGTTGATATTGTTGTGCCCAGTATCTAGTATTTGCTGGTTCAATAATCCCATAGGTATTTTTAAATCTTGATTCATCAGAAAATAGTATTTGCCTGACAAAATCTTATATGTTCTAATGTTAGTTATAGCCCAGTCACAAAATATTACTCCTCTTTTAAAATCGTTTCCATATAAATGTTGATTTATCTGATATTTAAAGTTTTTGTAATTAGGTTTCTTTAAAATCCTTCTTGAAGATTCGTGGCTAATATTTAATTCATCACCAATTTTCCGGAGGTGTATCCCTCCTATCAATTTCAACAAGGTCAAATACTTTTACTTCAGTCTCCTCGTTAATAATTACCCCTTAATTTTTATCACTTATCGGGACAATTTTTTCTAAATTGAGCTTTTAGTCTTATAAAATAATTTTGCGGTGGGTGTCTTCCGTTTGTAAAACGTTGTCCATAGTTTATTGCAGCAGCTCTGCATTTTTTTCCGGAATTCGTCGTAAATTAACAACATGTCAACATTTTCATTTTGTGTTTACATTTTTAATGGATATTGAAACTAAACATAAAGGAACAACAATCAGTTGGTTATTTAAAGACTGACAAGTCAAACAATATTATGTGATTCTCATTTATTTTCAAAGGCAACTTAGTTTATCAGCAAATTATTTTAATGCTTCAGATTAATATATTTTTCATACCAGATAAAGAGTTGTAAATTTGCCACAATTCATTTATAATGAAATCCGTTATATTTACATCAACTTATAGCTTAAATTATGACAATTTCTATAGGGAAGGAAAATATAGGGGTTACTATTTGAAAAAAGTTAATAATTGTTGCCCAAATTTCAGGAAAAAAAATTTTAATTATTAATTTTAAATTTCATAAAAAATTGAAATGTCCGCCATATTTGAGGGTAATGTCAAAAATTTTGATTTATTATATAGAAAATTTCATGCATAATCAGAATATGTTAAAATATATAAGGTGTTTCATTTAGAAATTTAAAATGGATGACACTTTCGGTTAAACCGGAAGTGGTATTGATAATATATGTTCATCAAAATAAGTCCATTTACTTGTCATACGTGAGTTTAAAATTTGATTCCAATTTTTTTAAAAAATAGCAGGCTGATCCATTGCCATCCGGTATAACCACCTAAAATTTTAAATCTAACCTTTTTTTATGCAGAAGCAGCAGCCTGGGTAGTAATCTCGTTGACTCTCGGTGTATTGTGGATGCCAGAGAATAAGTTACTTTAAATAATTCGATATCTATTTTTGTGTGAAATTTTATTGGAAACGAAGCAATAATTTTAATCTATGGGATCAAGAGTCGCATAGAAGCCGTATTGAGTGCGGTTTCAGAGTTTTAAAATCTCTTGAGATGTTTTACGAACAGTGTCTAGGCTGTATCTTTTGCCACAATGGTTGTTGGTTTGTTTTATAGTATAATACTTGAGATACTTGTTTTTATCTTCCTATTTTCAAACCCTGTGCAGCTATTTTACAGTTAACGTTGCCACACAGACTATTAGAATATAATGGCCAATTTTACAAAAGACCGTAGTTTAAACTAAATATTGTATGCTACAATCCACTTACTAAAATTGAGTCAAACACGATAAAAATGACCTATATACTAAAGCTCTGCACAGTATCCTGTTTTAAACGAACTGTATTTTACAAGGTATGTCCAAAATAGGCAAAATAATTTTTATAGCAGATTCAACTCATCCAAACAATGTTTCTCTCAACCATAGGCGTTACATTTCTCTCTACCAACTATTTAACACAAATGGATTATCTGTGAGAAATTAATATAACTATCAACGGAAATTTGGTAGAATAATCTTGAATTCAGACAAATAAAATTTGTTGACCTATCAAAAAATCGTGGGTCCCACATACTGATGCCAACAAAAAAATGCTTTTATATCTTTGTGATTCAAGAACAGATGTTAAATACTATTTTCACAATATTTAATTTAAAGGATCATGCAGAAGTAGCGGCGACTGCCAAAGTGTCTTACAAGGAGCCACGTCCGATGTGCTTAGTATTGCACTACCAAACAGACAGAAATAAGTAACCAAAATTTATGCAGTTTTTCTTTTAAATCCATATTTTCATGTTTTATTTACAGAAAAGTACCATAACCAAATAAATTTCCACTATTCTTTTATCTGTCTTGATTAATGTAACTATGCTGTGTAGAGGAAATTTTAAGCAGGTTAGACACATTTGACCATAATAGGTTTAATTGCATATGAAAGCCTTAATTTCATTTTAAATACAAAGTGTTCAGTTTAGTTGTACTATGAGTATAACGCTTATTAGGTTTCATACAAATTGTAACCTTACTACTCACGTGTTGAAAAAAGGTCCTTGCTCACAGATTCTGTGCCTTACTGATCAAGAATATATATTTTTTTAACAAATATCCAGGAAATATAAAATTTATTATATAAATGGTCTTAAATAAAAGATATTTAACATACCAACCGAAATTGAACCATATTCAATTGGAGAATTTTTTGTTGTTTTTCGATATTAAACTTTGAAATCGATACCATGTATCGGTAAAATCGGTATCGAAGTAATGAAGTAACGATAACCCGACACCAAGAAATTTATATCGATACCGAAAATTGTATCGATATTTTGCCTAGCCCTAATCAGTATCTATCTATATCTTATATATATAATATATATATATATATATATATATATATATATATATATATATATATATATATATATATATATATATATATATATATATATATATATATATATATATATATATATATATATATATATATATATATATATATATATATATATATATGTATATACACATATATACATATATTGGTATCGAGGTATCACTACCAGTTATTATGATATCAGTAGCAAGTATCGATATCGAAATATCGATTTCAGATATCGGTATCAAACTATCAATACATCAATGACATTTGTTTTATCAACACTTCGACACCGAAATAGGCAGTAAACCAAGTTCAATTGAACTTTTACCAAACCTCGTTCACACAATCGATCCTTACTATTATTATTTTCAGTAACTTTTAATATCGTATAAAATTTTGAAGTGTGTATGTGTGTATAGACAATAGATAGATAGATAGATAAATATATTGATTGATAGATAGATAGATAGATAGATAAATAGATAAATAGATATTTAGTACTAGTGACAAAAACATACATTGTATTGTACACGTCAGGCTCCCAGGTTAAAACTAAATATAAAATACATTTTTCTCAAATGATGTTTAGATTGAGTACATCAATTAACTGAGGTACCAATCTTTCTACTGGCTTATTTCGACCCATTGTATAAATTACAGTTTTTTTTATTGTATTTGTATTTGGAAAATTATTATAAACAGCGGTAATGCGAAACAAAAATATCTATGTTATCTATCTATAATTGCGTATCTCTAAAAAATCTTTTAACTATAAGCAAAGTTAAGAAATTTGAATTTAAACAGACTGAAAAAATTACGATGAACTTATTCTATAAATCATAAAAATATAAAATATAAATGGTGTTGAAATGGGTTTGAGATCGTACCCACAGTCAAATAATTCAATTTCTGCCGAGTTTGGACAGAATTCTTTATGACTTTGGATGTATTCTCAAATACATCATATGGATATTTCTTATATGCATGTTTAAGATCATGTGTGGTAATTTATTATCGTTTAACTTTCAACTTAACTTTCACTCCGTTTTCAATGTATTAAATACTAAATATTTTAATATAAACAATTTAACGTTTCAGGAAAAAAATATTTCTGCTATTAAAGCTAACTAGCATTAACAATAAAATAAATAAGAATCTTGAATAGTTACTTGCAATACAGTGTGATCCATTTTCCAAGGCGGAAACTTCAGGAATGTGTAAAGTACATAAAAATAACTAGAATTTCCTCCATAAACATATTTCAAAAAATGCACCATAATCTTAGATAGAAGTTTCATTTAAAAATAGGTTTATAATTTAATATCTAATGGAAGGCAGAAGCTATTTTTTTCAAATTTTGTACACCACCTTTCTATGTAAATCTGCATCTGTAGTTGGTCAAAAAATAGTAACAGAAAGTCATTGGCGTAGATACGGTGATTAGTGATTACATACTGGTGGCTTCTATACAGGGTGGGGCAATAGTGCGTCCGACTTCGATATCTCAAGTGCTATTATAGCTAGAAATCTGATTTAAAAATATACGTAAACTAGACATATAACCGGAAATTGTTTTTTGAATATACAGAGTGAGCCAAAACGATTCTACAGGGTCAAGTAACATTTTTTAAATGGAATGTAATGATTTTCTTTTGTTGAAATTATACCACATACACGTATATATTAAAAATATCACTACAATCACAACTATCGATTATACAAAAAAATATGTTAGTACCAGTTATGAGACATCAGTGTGATGACACTCAGCCATTTTCACTTCCTATAAGTATACAGGGCGGCCAAAAGGGATTTTTAAATTTACAATGTTTGGAACTGAATTTTCTCCCTTTTTTTCAAATGGAACACCCTGTATATTTTTGGACGATATGATGTAGGATTAAAAAATGAACATTTTTTGTGCGTACATTCCGATGGCTATTTGTGACCATTTTCAATTTATTGAACAATAACTGCAAAATTCAGCAATAAAAATTAAAAATGAAGGTTTTTCAAATAAATCATGAGAGTATAAGCGTGTTACATGATGCCCATAAAAACATCACACCAACAACAATCCAAAATTTGAAGGAAAGGATAATAAATGCTTTTAGAAGTATCACTCCGGCAATTTTATGAACAGTGTGTTAGTCAAAATGGGCAACATGTGGAGCACATTTTACAATATCTACTCTTGAATTACAATATATTATATATATATATATATATATATATATATATATATATATATATATATATATATATATATATATATATATATATATATATATATATATATATATATATATATATATATATATATATATATATATATTTTAATATTTATTGCTGAATTTTGTAGTTATTGTTCAATAAATCGAAAATGGTTACAAATAGCCATAGGGATGTACGTACAAAAATATTCGTTTTTCAATTCTTCATCACATTGTCCAAAAATATACAAGGTATTCTACTTGAAAAAATTGAGAAAATTTAGTTCAAATCGTTGTAAATTTAAAAATTATTTTAGGCCACAATGTATGCTTTTAGCAAGTGAAAATGGCTGAGTGTCATCACACAGATATCTCATAACTGGTACTAACAAATTTTTCCTTAAAATTGATAATTATGACTGTAGTGGTTTTTTTAATATTCACATGTAAATGGCATAATTTCAACCAAAAATATCATTACATCCAAGTGGTTGGGAGAGAGTCAATAATAATACAGGGGTGGAAGGAGGCCACAAAGATGTTTCAAAAAATGTTCTGATATACATGGCATTCCGTTTAAAAAAATATTAGTTGACCCTGTAGAATCGTCTTGGCCTGTATATTCGAAAATAACTTTCAGTTATAGATTTTTTGTCTAGTTTATTCATGTTTTTAAATCAAGTTTCTAGCTATCATAGAACTCGACATATCGAAGTCGGACGCACTATTGCCCCACCCTATATATTAAAAGCTTAAACAAATACATAATACAAAAATAAAATAATAACGACCACACCGGCTAGTGGTTATTCTGACGTGCGCTTCATAATAATATACATATGTAATATCAATCAAAGCGCACTATTACTGAATTACCACTTGGAAAATATGTAATATTGCGGTACGCTTGGCGCTAACCATTTTTCTAATGTTTTACGTAACTGGATATTTTTGTAAAATACTAAACTACTAAACTGCCTATGGTGAGGAGTAAACCGCGATGATTTATGGTGTACAGTTTGTAAGAATTCGTGGAATTTGATGGATTTATTTTTACATGGCATTATACTATATTGGGAGTTACGGGGATTTACTTGGAATTATGGGTCTTTATTCGGGAGTATGGGGATATATTGGAGATGTCGCGGGAATTACAATGGATTTATTTCTACTTAACGGAGAATTACCGACTTCACATTAATCTACACGCATGCGCATTGCATTATTGTAAGAAGCTCATAGTCGGAGAGCTGGCGTCCAAAATGTGCAAGAGTTTTCTCAAAGCTAATTTTTTTGAGATTAGGTTACTTTTTAGTGATGGAAAGTAACTGTAGAGTCAGCACGTCCAGTACCGGGACACCTGGCGCTGGGACGCTTGCAAAGGTGTAATATTAATTAACGTCTGTAAACTGTTTTCTCAAAGCTCAAAATTTATAGAGAACGAGCAGATATAATATAAAACAAGAATCCAACAGTCAGACAGCAAAATATAGGGACACGTGGCGTCAGCGCTACTTCATACCTGTCAAAAAATGACGTGTGTCAAAGTGATTTCTCAAAGCTGAAATTCTCCAAAACATTAATTAAAACTATAAAGTTAATAAAGGAGACAGTCAGATTCATTTATGATAGGACCACATCAGTCAGCAGTCGATAGATGTGAGAACGGTAACTGCGCGCATTAGTACGCCTTTTCTCAATACATATCGTTTATTTTATAACTCAATGGAATGTGGCTTACCAGGGCCGGTCCGATGGGCAGGCGAGCCAGGCGGTCGCCTGGAGCGCTGAATCTTGGAGGCGCTGACTTACCGCAAGTCGGTTGTAGTTTCTGAATAATTAAATTTAAATTTTTATCAAAAGCACGCGCTCCAAATAAGTCCGCACCTGCCCGCCTATCGGTAAGCGTGCTGTATGATAACAAAAAATCAAAGTAATACCGGCCGGCGGAGTACAAAGTGTTGGCGTGGCTATGATGTTTACGTTTTATCGTTTTTATATAGAGCGCCGATTGCCGGTCTTCTTTGACCGAGTTCTGAATTTTCTGTATTTAATTTTATTTTTTATTCTCTAACTAAAAACAAAGAAAAAACTACTCTTTGCTAAAGAAGCGAATTGTTGAAATCAGTCTATTATATTAATATTATTACTATAACAGTATAGTACGGTACGCGTTTAAGTTTCCAGTGCTTGAGTTAGCATATTAATATATGTATAATAGATATAACATATCGTGTCATCTTTTATTGCAACTTGCCAGCTTGTACTAGCTTTCTTCGGACTTTGTATATTAGTTATTAAAAACTAAATTTGCGTTGTGTATTGTGTTTGTTGACGTTATAAAATTGAGAAATTTGTTTGTCAATTATATGGCTTGAAAAATACTTGTGATGTAAATGAGGCTCGCTTTCTACTTTTCAATAAGACTTACGCATTCGAAGACACCAACGACCCTTTCAGAATTGCCACGAAAAACGTCGATGGTTCCAATTTACCGCCATGCAAGACGGAATTGAAAAAACAAATACGAAGGGCTGCGTATATATCGAACATTTGGAGTCATGCTGATGAAAAAGTGCCCACTGCAATGATTCCAGAGGAAAACGGTTGGCAGTTGATCGATGGCCGATATGATTTCAGTAGGAACGAAGACGATCAGCTACCTAATTTCATTTCTGACGTTTTGATTCAACCGGATGATACACCTGCAGGTAATTTTTGCCAGTCGGCTCGCAAATGTGATTCAAAACCTTACTTATTAATGTAATGTATTGCTCAACGCTGAATTTTTGATTTGTACACAGATTTGGAATCAACCACCACTGATGACGCCGAAGAATATGGTGCAATCGCGTTTTATTCTGATGAAGATAGTGGCGAAGAACACGACGACGGCAATGATTCTGACGATTAGATGTTTTTTTTTTCAATGAATCAATGATTCTTTTTTTTCTGTTATAAAATAATTAAAATTATTTTTTCTTGTATAAAATAACTGATATCTATATAATAACTGATATATAGCAATTACAATTATTAAGAAACAATTAAAATTATTTTTTTATATGAAATAAATTATATGTATTGAGAAAAGGCGTACTAATGCGCGCAGTTACCATTCTCACATATCGACTGCTGACTGACCTGGTCCTATCATAAATGAGTCTGACTGTCTCCTTTATTAACTTTATAGTTTTAATTAATGTTTTGGAGAATTTCAGCTTTGAGAAATCACTTTGACACACGTCATTTTTTTTGACAGGTATGAAGTAGCGCTGACGCCACGTGTCCCTATATTTTGCTGTCTGACTGTTGGATTCTTGTTTTATATTATATTTGCTCGTTCTCTATAAATTTTGAGCTTTGAGAAAACAGTTTAGAGACGTTAATTAATATTACACCTTTGCGAGCGTCCCAGCGCCAGGTGTTCCGGTACCGGAAGTGCTGACTCTACAGTTACTTTCCATCACTAAAAAGTAACCTAATCTCAAAAAATTAGCTTTGAGAAATCTCTTGCACATTTTGGACGCCAGCTCTTGGACTATCATGGTTTGTAACGGTTAGGAGTTCACTTGAGGCACACATCTGCAAGTTAATGCCATGGCAAAGTTAGATTGCACGGAAAATGGACACATGTATGTTTGGTTGCATATAATACCCATTGTTAAATCAAATTGCCAAATTTAAATACTGGAAATTAAATAGAACACACATTTTTTAAATGGTTAAAACTTTTAATAACATGAAAGCATGAAATAACGGTTTATAATATTCATCTCAAGTATCAAGCCCCATGTCACAAGTCTATTCCGCGTTCCTAGTTTTTGGTTAAACTACCTCCCTCCGCTGTTAATTCCTCCTGTGTATCCTATAACAAACTGGTGTTATACATATAATTTGTTAATATGTTGGGGGTGTAATACTAACCTATCTCATTATTTGGGTGCTAGTTTTATTTTTCCATTTAGTGTTTAGTGTTTGAGGATCTGGAATAGAAATAAAACAGACTAGATTATAAATTAGATTAAAACTGATAAAGGCAAGTTTCAATAATAAGATTGGTGGGTGAAAGCTCTTGAAATATTTTCTACCTATAGTTTTGAGATAATTCTGCACTTTTAAATAATCTAAGATGCAAAAGGAATGATCAAACTTGTGCCTAATGCTTAGACATTGGTCTCTTAAATTGCAACGTTATAATGTAAACCAATGGCAGGCAAGCCGTTGGTTCAGTGTAAGTATTAGAATAGCCAGAGAACAGAGAATTCATTTTCCATCAAGCTGTCTGCGGTCAACAGTGCACACTGCCCGCGATACGATGCCAATTTTCTGTCTTCCTTCAATGTACTATGTCTAATATCTCAATATACATACTGTATACAACAAAATTTCATTTAGATATCAGTCGTGTATTATTGATGATTAAAATAATATCAGCTGTTAATGTTTTAATATTATAAAAAATACACAACAATAATTCATAATCAGGAATAAATTAAGAAACAAACAAAAAACTGGTACAAGACAGGTTGAAATGAATACAAAATACAACATAAAAAATATAAATGATCCTTAACTTTTGAACAATACACAACAAAGGACCATTTATATGTTTCATGTTGTATTTACTTTGACTTGTGTGGACTAAATTAAAAAGGTAGTTTTTGATTGAACTTCTACCAAGTTGTAATATTAATAAAAAAAGAGCTTCTGTAAAACTTTATTTTTCGAAAAACAAACTGTATCTTTCCGTAAAACATTTTATTCTACGTTAGGGATACGTGACCATCGAGGCATCTTACTTGAGATTCTGTTTAAAACTATTATTGTGTAATTTTCCAATTCATAGTGAAAATATATTTCTTCCACGAAGAATCTAAAATATGAATATAAATTATTACCAATGCTAAAGATACCAATCAAACGTCTAGCAGAAAGAACCACTCCAGTCGAGGAAATACTCCATTTACTTAACGAGACTCAGATTTCCATCCACAGACTGCAGTTTTGACTATATGTCCTCGACATTACTGAGAGAGAATCCCAATCTCTGTCGGAATATGAGCTGTATTAAGACAGTGGCTTGCAAGACTACACAGCATCTCCAAAGCATCATTCTAGATTAAAAAATACACAAAAGATACACCTGTTGCAACTCGATAGGATGCGTAGTTTACGAACAATTTGTATAATATACAATTTTTATTACATTTTTTTAATTATTAATGTCAATATAATAAAAACAATATAAGAGTTTGAAATGTTATATATGACATATACGACATTATTACTTTTAACTAGTGTATTTTTTATAACCTGCTAATTCATTCATAGATTTGTTTTCTTGTATTTAGGTCTCTAGCTAAAGAAAACTTTAACAAGCCGCTGTTTTGGTGTCTTATTGCCATTAAGAAGGTGCAATAGAACACCGAAATGTCGGCTTCTTAAGAAAACATAGTTTTCTTTAACTAGAGATCTAAATCCAAAAAAACAAATGTGCATATAAATTACTTTTGACATTGCTAAGCCCTGGTATTATCAACCTTTTAAAGATACCTTTAACGTAAAGGGAGTTTTGGTGACCAGAAAAATTATTACAAATAAAATATAAACATCTGACAACAATCCTATAATTTAAATAAAAATTAGGTTTAGTGGCTATCGTATTTATACCTTCATTTTTATTTTGCTGAAATTTCTGGTAATACAGTTTCTTGTCACTGAAACTTCCATGAAGTTAAGGGTCTCTATAAAATGATAATAATACTGGGGGTAAATTAATTAAATAGCTGACATTTATAAACTTAGAAACCGGCCTGTTTGAGCTCGCACAGGAAATCAGAGTAGTGAATGCGCAGCGTATTCAGTTTACCTTCAAATGTCGCAGTGTGCAGATGGCTCGAGGATAAAAATAAGTAGTAACAACTACGTTGACAATATTACGGTGGACGCAAAGAATAGTACGTGTGGACTTGTATTAATGAAACCATGGATTTTAAAGGATATAAAATCATTAATATTATTATGCATAATTTAAGTGCTATTCAGAGTACACTGCCACTGTTAATATTTAGCAAACGGGTGTTGCAAATTAATATGCCAACAATTGAGGAAATACTGGTAAGTGCTTTGTGTAATATTTGTGTTAAAAGTGGAAATGTATCAGACGCAGCAGCATATTCGCTGTAACTCGAATGGATATAATAAGGGTGTAATGGACAAATAAATTTCGATTTTTGAAAGGCACTTCGGGAATCACGGAAATCACCAAGTAGGACACTTGGTGAAAATTATATGTATCAAGAATGAGTTGAATCGGTCTTTTAAGTAAATTTATAAAAACCGTCACTAATAAACTACCTTTATTTTTCAGCATATGAATAAATTTCATTAAAAAAATTCTTTAGAATGGAATTTGTGCCTATTTGCCAAATTTACATTTACTTTGTTAGAATTGCCCCTTTCTCAAATAGTAGTTTCTTTTGCTGAACAAGATAAGACGTTAAAAACAAAAGTTATTCATAATACTAATTTATTTTAGAAAAGATATTTGTGATTTCAAAGCACTCTCAACTTTAAAAAAATGATTCTTAAAAATCAAAACAAAATATTAATTTATCGAAAAATTTGTATTTTTGGGAATTTAGTATGGAGGCACAAATTGTATTGTAAACATTTTTTTAATGAAATTTTCCCATAACTTGAGAAATGAAGGTAATTTATTAGTGACGATTTTTATAAATTGACAATACTTATAACAGCGATCAATTCATTTTTGATATATCTCAGTTCTTCATCAAGCAGGACTGAATCCCTATGTGTCATTCCAAAATTTGACAATTTGTTGTCAATTACACCTCTTGTTACATCTATCCTGGGACACCGTTATGTAAAGCTGCCAACAAATACTACTAGTACTATACATCTGCAAATATTATCCATAATATGCAGAATTCACCGAGAGCCTTATCGGATCGTTGCATCGCGTCGTAGTGTTGCTGTCCACCTAGAACAAATCTGATAATTATCAGATTGATATTATAATAATATCAATCTATACAAATTTAAAGACACACTCAAGGTATTTATTTTAAATGTTCCGTACAAATAATGCTATTGTCTTTTACCTCTTGTCCCACTCTTGCACGCATGCAAATTGTCCGGTGACTACTGGCATTATAATCTAAAATAAGACCTTAAATATCTAGAAATTTAAAAATTAATTTTGTTTTCAGTTATGATGTATTTTGTGCTTTGATTAAATTTTTAGTATCTGTAAATATACAAATTTTAATTCTAAATCGTTTTTAAGGTCGTTCTGAAGTTTATACACATATTTAATTGTCAGTAATAGTTCAACAATTTTATCGAATTTATACATTAATTTACGGACGCACTGTATATTTTGGTTTAATTTACATATCGTCCTTCATAATAATTCGAACTAAAGACATATTTGTCATTAAGTTTCAGTGAAAGGATACTGGTGAACGCTAATCCCAAATGTATAAATTATGCTCCTCTCGTCGGTAAACATGTTAGAATTGGAATGTTACAGAGAAATTGGATTAGCATGGACCCTGCGTAAGGATTACACGCACGCAAAATCGTGAGGTAGTCCACATTTATATGGGGGTAAATATGAGATAAATGATATTTAATTCTAGAATTCCTCTTAATTTTAAACGACCTAATAAAACGTAGAATAAAATGGAATATGTTAGTGAACTCACCAACTTTTGATAACTTGAACTTATGTCTAAAGTAAATGTGAATAGAGAAACTCTTATTTCATTTAGATATTTACATTCTTTATAATAAGCATACATTTTACTACGGAATTTTAACAAAGATGAATAGCCTAAGCTTGACACTAAGGACAGTGTGAAGTTTTTTTTTTTGGGAAGGTTAGACAACAACACATTTTTACTCATGATGGAACACCATCTGATGTATTTAAATATTTAAAACTTTTTCCGGTAAACATGTAAATATGATCTTAATCTAACAATAGACTTGAAAATCTTTATTCTCTTTTCCATTATAAATCATACAATTAATATTTTCTTGGCAATTAATTGTAATTATCTTTGAGAAATACCAGCTATCCCAAGCAACACAATATGATATAACTCTGATTTATTATGCAGAATCAATGTATATTTTTATTTTGATTTGGTATAACATTATTTTTATACATTTTTGTACAATATAATATTTAAAATCATTTATTAATTCCAAATTAATAAATAATTTTTGTATATAAATCGATGTTGAAACAAAATATGGATTGAATTTAAAGAATTTCGTATATAAGGTTTAACATAATTGTCAATGAGTTTAAAATTTGTATATCTTTTAAAAATTACTTTGCAAAAAAATTGTAATAAATAATTAAGTAAATTTAAATATATTAAAACATTTATTTCTCATAGTCCAGTCTACGTTATTTTTTAAATTAATTGCATATTAAAATTTGAGTACGTTAATTATAAAATTCTGTGTTGCTTGGGATATAAAGTCGTATCTGTAGCACTGTAGTAATCACAAACTGCAACGGTTCAAAGTACATAAATAGTTTATTGAAGTTCTTCCGTATGTGATCATAAAATCGTAATTAAAATTGAGGACATTTAAGAAATTAATTAAATCAAGACTGAATTGCAGAATTCAATATGTATCCAATTTGTAACATTTTAATTGAAAATAGCCATTCAGCAGGTCAATTGCTACTACAAATTACCAGAAGATATTAAAAGAAGGATTTTACAATAACTATTAAAACAAGCACATATATCTATCTGGATAGGAAATAAATCTCTAAATTTATGGTCAGAAATTCTTTCGAAATGTACGAACGAGATATCGATTATCGGTATGAAAGTATTGCGAAAACGCAATTCATTGAGATTAGGTCATATGAATGAGAACTTGTGTATTAAGATAAATTTCCTTTATAATCAGTATTTTCATAGAACGATAAATTCCGATAAGAAATAGTTCTCTCAAGGAAATATATTAAATGGTGGAATAGTCGGAGCCCAAACTGAAAAAGTGTCAATAGGCATATTTTATTTTGTTCTTAGTTGATCTCACAACTGCGATATAAAAAGTAAAAATCCAGTGGTGTACTAATTTTTTTCAAAAACATCTTAAACTCTCGATACGTACGTACGTCTCTGGCGTACCTGATGATATCCATTTATAGCAAAAAAAATAAAACAACCTGTATTTCAGCAACTGTTACTGGACCCATGTTTATAAGAACTCTTCATAGCATTGTTAGATCATGAATATCCACCAGAAGTTTAACGCATGTTTTTTGAAACGTCTTGTATATATGATAAAATTTAAATATAAAATTTTGGAAAAAATTTCATTAAAAATTTTTTAATTAATCCTCATTTATCATTTATTTCATTTTTTTTTATTTTTCATCAGATTAATAAGAAAATTAATGTAGGCAAATGGCCAAAATTCAAATACTTTGTCTACAACTATTGATACTTTTATCTTATTTGTTGGCAGGATAACTGTTTCTGTTGTCGCCGTTGGCATTTATTGTGCACAGTAAGACGGTTAAAGACATTTTATTAGTAATACGTATATCTACAGTGTTCTATAAGTCCCATGACTTGCACAAAACACAACAGTGTCTGGACTATCTAAAATAATTTCAAGACAATATCAAAGTTCCACTAACAATGAATTTTAAAAATTTACTACACCAATGTGTAATTGCGTTTCAATGCATCAACAGATGCCATGTGATGTTTCGCAATTTTTGTATTAACGTAATTGCACCCCATCCCAAGCGATCAAGTACATGGTGAAGGACTATCTTGTGACAAAGTAATGCCTCAATATTTATGAGCTCTTTTGCCCAACCGAGTTAATCGATTAGTTAACCCTTAAATCCCCTATCATTTCACCTTTGTTAGAAGTTGTCTCAAGGTTGTTGCAATGAATGGTTCTAATATACTTGACAAATTATATATGTTTAATTTCGGGTCAATCAGACATCATTTTCAGGTACACTAAAACGAGGTCATACAGTTTGTACATAATGTAAAAAATTAATTATGTAAAATGCCAAAACAGCATGTTATTATTTTTATCAGAAACTGGGGTCACATTGACCTCAATACTAGTTACAATCAAATATAATTTGTGAGAATATAACAAGACCTTTTATTGCAACTTAAACCACTTAATTAAACCATATTTGACGATATCTTGTTATTTTGTTCTAAGCTTGGGTAAGTGACCACAGAAAGGTAGTAAACCACTATCTACGTAGTTTGTAGGAAAGTGGTAACAATGGCGCCCAATGTGAGGCCCGAGTCTAATTAATTGGTGTAACCAAAATGATAGTCAGTGACAATGTTGATGTTGATGCCGTCTAGATAGTGTCGAAACTTCTCCACATACCAAATTATTCTTTCGGTCTCACAATTTTTCGTTCTTAATTAATCGAGGAATGAGATAGATAGCAATTTACCTTCTCTCCATTGTTGAAATGATGCCAATTTTATCGAAATTGATATATTTGCCTGAACACCAAATTTAAGTAGAGACTTTTGTTATCCTGTTCCAATGAAATCTTCCATTGCTCAGAAAGCAACTAAAAAACCATAAAGGATATTATCGTTATTTTTGTGTCCTCAAAGGTATCGTAGTGGATAATGGTCCACAGTTTAAACCTACTATTTTCGTAAGCGCACAACGCTAATTGCCACCCACAGTGCGATTCAGCTGAAACAGTTAACGGTGTAGAAAAAATAATGTGCATAATATGCAAAATCAAGGATCAATATCTATATGAATTTTGTCTCTCCATTAAATCTTCCAGGCATAAAGTCATTGACACACTTCTAAACTGTAAATTTTAGGCTCGATACCAACTAAAAATATTCGGTGTTAAATCCTGGCAGCCGTAACCTTACATTTTACAGCATCTAAAAAATTGTTCAGGACAATTTTTTAAAAGCCCATCAGAAAAGTTCACATATTTAATACCTAAGATGCACATGGCAATTTTGTCTATATCAAAAAGTTTGGAGATATAATTATGTTCTTTCTAATTCGCAGAGGAAATTCAAGACTCAATAATTTGTAGGTTCTTTCACCATTAATACTATTAACGAATGTAGTATTAAGAAGTTGCAGGCAATATTTTGACGGAACTAATTTAATTTTTTGATAATGTAAGGAATCTCACAAATTAACTATTTTCCAAAAAAATATGTAGTAAATTTCCTTCCTGAAATCAAATTTAATAATACAAATACTTCTCTTTGTTTTATTGTACTATAGGATAAAATCTGGTTTTACTTACTGAAAATTTCACATATTTTCTTACGTTTTGGCTTTAATAGATTTTAAGAGTTCACAATTTTCTGTATTCTACAACTTTCATTTACAACAATAATTAGCGACTACATTATTCCATAAACTTATTATACATGGGTTTGTATATGCCACTATACTTAATTGAATAAACATATTAATAATTGTATCCGAAACTTAATTCATTGCTTAGCATACTTCCTTCATTCAGCAAAAATGTAGGATAAACTATGATGTTTTTAAGATCTAAATAAGTAAGCTTGGGCAGTAGCGTAACTTAAAATTAATTGTAAATAATTGAAGGTTATCCAGTTCAAACATGCTAAGTGACAAAAATACAAAACTGAGATATCCTCAGAAAACTAAATTTTTAGGGACTTCCAAACATAAATTAATTTAACTTTTGCTATTCATTAGAACATATTAGAATATACTGGGTGTAAATGAAACCTAACTCATCCTCTCTATATTCATTGTTTATAAAAATAAATTGTTGCAATTTTAATATATTGTTCTACACGTGAAATTGCATTAGAATACAGTATTTTAAATTTTTATGCACTTTCGGTTTTGCCGAAAATTACCCCAACTCTCTTATTTTAAATGGAACACTGTATATTTTTACAATTTTGGAATCTATGATGAATTCTGAATATAACAGTATACATTTTTCTTTGATTTTATGTTTAAGATTTTTTCCTTTTAACGAAAATTTTAATTTTTGATTTAGAGTGCTATGATTTACAAAAAATGTTTCTGATGGGGTTTCTTACTATTGCAAAAATTTAATGACTGTTTTATGATAAATAGTCTCTAACATAGGAGCCCTCAAAAATAGTAAAATCAGCTTTTCTAAAAAATATCTATTTGTCAAATATGGGGGCCAAAGCGCTAGGTTGTTTTTCTTGCAGCTTATTTGTACCGAAAGGAGACATGCGTCTTTAGTATTTTTTTAACTATTCAAGACGAGCTTGGCACTTGGACATTTTCTGAGACATATTCAATGGGATATATAATGTTTTTACCTGAATATCGTAAAATGAGGAAATTTCGCACTTAACTCGTTTGAACCGCATACCCTTCAATTTAATACCTAATTATGCTGACAATTACACTACCAATTTTGTAAATATACTACACCACGTGTTTTATGTAAAATAGTAGAAATATCGACCAACAAAATAAGGCAGAATATAGACAGAAAAGCGATTTATCGAACGAACTATCTACCTAAAAAAGCTAAAAATTCGAACATTTGAAATAAAATTTTTGCAATTGCTTTTCCCGATATGTTAATTTTTACCTATGACAGTTTTAAATTTACAAGAAATATATCCTGTATATTTTAAATATCTCTATTGGGTTGATCAATTATTTAATTATAACTATAGTAACGAAAACGTATAAATATGCAATATTAAAATTTACAACACAATAATCTCAGTAACGGCTCTCTGAATATAAATGTATTCATAAATAAAATCTATTGTTGAATTCAATTCATGTAACTTTTATCGTATTCTGTACCTTGAAAGTGTTTTAAATAAGGATATTCCAAGAAAGTTTTTGTATTGTTGTTTTCTTTTTGATTGTTCTTACTTTTATAAGGCATTTTATTATGCAATAATTACTTAAAAAAATAAATTTTAAGAAATAAGGAAATATATTTTCATTATATTGTCTCTGTTACCAAATAATCTCGCATTTAAACTTTATGAGTAAAGTTTTAGGAGAAAAAGACTGACGAGAATAATAAAATTTAAACTTAATTTAAGAGTAACAAAAGATTTTCGAACTGGTGTATACAGTATGTTTCATATCTCATAGGAACTTCCTCATATTTTGCTCCATTTTTGAACGGATTACTTTAAAATATACGTTATATAAATTACAGAACTATATACTTTAAGCTATCTATAATTATTATAGTTATTGCTTGTAATTTGCTCGTATCAGCGTTGATTGAAGATCATCCTAAGTTCCCTAAAACTATCATCTCGATATCGAACTACGTATTTCAAAAAAACTAGGCGTAATTTGTTTTCTATGTAAACAGCACAACTTATGTTTTTGTCAATCAAGATTTCGTATTTATTAGCATAACGTTGTTTCAGTTAGCCTATTAAATTACTCTAAGTAATATTGAAATTAATATTAATTCTATTAATATTGAAAAAAACTTTTTTACTAAAGGTGGTATTTAATTATAGTATTTTCTAATGCAACCGATCCGATCTAATGTAATTTGCATAAGTAAACTCAAGACAATAGTCTCTGGTTTGATCGGCCATTCACCCTCAATTTTGAGTATTATATTATAATCTTTTAAATCCCCCATATCGAATTTTATGGAAAGCAGATATCAACTTATGGCAAAAATGCTGTAGCTTATTTAATATTTTTCACACGGTCATATTATGTAACTTTTAATTATGATCTTGTCTAAATCTCAACAATATTTAAATCGTCAAATTAGAGTTAATGCTGATACTGCTTTTATTAGCTGAAAATCTCTAAAACGACGGGATTTTCCCTTTTGTTTTGCATTTTCTGGCATTATTTGACACATTCACTGAAGTTTCAGATAAGTTTTTATTAAAAGTGACTACACCGGATCCATTTAATTTGGACTATATCTATATATTAAATGCGAGTCGGTTTTGTTTGAGTCAGAATTTTGTTGTCAGAGCTGGTAACATCTTAATTCTTTTACGTTAACAATTTAATTAGAATATAAACAAGGGACAGAAACTGTCTAAAATTTATAAATATAATGTATACATATGTTATCGCTAAGGTGTAGTCATCGCCAGTTTATAAACACCATTCACTAGAATAACACAAGTTTTTTTTTTTTTCGAAAATTAAACAAAACTGTTCTAACATCTGATAATCTCTTCTGATTCTGTTGCAGTTATTTAAAAATAATTGAGGTGTGGTTATCTAGGAAGCCAGTTTTGAAAGCAGTTATTTCCATGTCCTCTCTATTTATTCGGAAATTTTTGATTAATATAGTTTCTTACATTAGAGCTAAAATGTGGACGGGCTCTATCGTGCATAAATCACATTTCGTGCCAAAATGGTAACGGCATATCGTCAATTAAATCTTCAAGTGTATTTTGAAGAAAGTGTAAAAAACTTTTCCCATTCAACCGATTTGGTAAAATAACGAGACTAACCAGTTTATTACGAATAATTCCTGACCAAACATTTATTTTAAATTCATGTTGAAACTTACGTGGCGGCAATTTCATATGAATTTTCATTAGCGTATACGTAGATATTGTATAAATTTATGATAGCTCTTCTCGTAAACCGATATTCATCCGTAATAAGGATGGTTCTATGAAAATTCTTGTTTTTTTTTCGTGTAAAATGCAACAATATCAAAAGAGATCATCTAATGTTTGAGAGAGTATTGTTGAGTTTTCGAAAAAGAATAAATTTGTGTATTGCGAAGAATGGTGGACACTTTGACCAAACTTTTTTAAATGATTTGTTATTTTAAAAATTCAGTATTAATAGATAAATTATAGCCTACTTCTATGTTTTTATTTTCCTATTTGAATAAAACCATATATCACTTTTTTTATTTTTCCCTTAAAATATAAATTCATATGGGTCACCAAACAAAAAAAATCAAAATTAATTTCTGTATGACCTCAAAAAGAGTTTTTCGAATTAATAAAATTATTAAAAGTTTACCCCAATTTTAAGGGGACTCACCCACAATGACCCCTTGAGGTATTTCAACTACTTTTAAATTAATGTGGATTGTTCTTTGCAATATACTTTAGTAGAACACAGTGCCTCAATCAGAATCCAAGTTATGAATTTTTTTTCAAATTTTTTGGGGCAAGTTTGAGGGGCTCATCAAGGGTGCAATGCTGTATATAGAAAAATTAGGTAAAATCCTCATATTTTGAGTTAAACTATACAAAGTTAACCTATGCCTGCGTATTTATGAAGCATCCTCTCATTCTAAGAAATAAAGGAAGAATGCTTTGAAATATTCTCAAGTTTTCATAAAACATGTATTTGTGACGGGTTTGTATATCACTCCAGGCTTCTTACATCTGACACTAAAGACCGTGCAGGTTATTGGGTGGATGGGGAAAAATATTCAGTAATAGCGTGTGCTTAAAATGGCAAACAAAAATTTTTTTAATTATCCTACTGTAGTGCAAAAAAAACTGCCTTTTATATTTCTTATTGTGCTGTAAAAAACGGAACCTTCTGGTTCAAATTTTAACCTGGGCCTCAGGTCCAAAATGGGCCCAATATTTTTGCCGTTTTTTTTGTGCCGTAGTAATAAAACAGCTTTAAATAGTTCTCTAAATGTCTCATAAAAAAATGAGGTTGATTGTTTAATATTTAACTACGCCCCGGTAAAGCAAAAATTATAAGAGGAAATAATTAATTTAAATTCCTGCAGCGTATCGCTTGATTTGATATGTTAAGGGAAACTTTTCATAATTATTTATTTCTAACAAAAAATCTACTGTAAAACAACCCAGCACTCGCATCTCTGTAACTGAAATATCTGAAGTTTCTGAAGGTACGGAAAAATTGTTTTTGTTTAACAGTTTCAAATATCATATCACAATAAACAAGAGAATGGTCTGAGATTTCATAGGTTTCAATAGTATTGGTACTGAGAACAAGATCCAAATTACTAACTGCTATAACGTCTATTAGTCTGCTACTAAAATTATTTATCTAAGTAGGTTCATTATTGACAATAGTGAGGCAATACGCCTCCAAAAATGAGAAAAACTGAACATTATTTGAATTGACTTGATTTAACTTATTTATGTTAACATCCTCTGCAAGAATTATTTCGTTTACTGTTGGTAAAACTTGTGAAACTGAGTTTTCCAATTCATTTATGCAATCATTTACTCCTGAGTTTGGTGGTCTATAAATACCTCCCATACCAATATTTGTATTATTAACTTTAAGGTTTACCCATAATTGTTCTACTGGAGAGAAGAATTTTTTCTCAATACTTAGTTTGTTCACCAAAATGTTATTTTTATAATATATTGCAACGCCTCCGCCTCTGCCTTGCCGGTCCTCCCTTATAGTCACGAGCATCAAAAAGTATGGCTAAAAGCAAATTTTCCGGGTGTGCAACATAAGCGTTACTTGAAATTACTATTTCAAACGTATTTGTCACATTAACCTAAAACTCTCTAGATACTTTAATTTAGTTAAAACGGTGAATAGCACCATAGTGTAAGAGTGGTTTGGTTTTAATAAGTGGTTCCAAATTGAAACCAAATTACTCTTACACTATGGTGCAATTCACCTATTTAACGCAATTAAAGCCTCCAGAGAGTTTCCGATTAATATGAAAAATATAACTGGAAGAATAATTTTAAGTACCGTTTAAGTTGCACACTTGGAAAATTGATTTTAGCAATGCTTTTTGATACCCATGATTATGTAAGAGAATTAGCAGTGCGTCGAATAATAAAACCTAGACGGCAAAAAGCGGAAAGCGTTCGGTATTTTAGAGTACACCAAATACAATTTGATGCAAAAGATTACGTTTAATTAAATTTAATTTTAATTTAAAGTTGTTTTTTTACAACGGCACAAAAAGAATTTGGGTATTTTTTGGACTTAAGGGACCCAGTTAAAATTTGATCCGGAGGGCTGTTTTTACAGCATAATAAGGAATATAAATGGCAGTATTTTGCACTACTGTGTTATTAAAATAATAACCTACCCGTAAAGCGCCGATTGTATGTATTCTACACTGTATGTCATAAATCCGGTGAACGTGCAAGTAATAGAAATACCGTAACGTTTGACTCTTCAGACACTGTGCTGTAATCCTTGCTTCATAAGGGCAAGCATTATCATGCTGAAACATTGGAATATACAATTTCTTTAGATAGGAAATTGGAAGAGATTCAAGATATGAGGGAAAAAAACAAAGTGCACCTGCCGTTATGAGATATGGGACCCGCAAATCGTGGTTAGTATTTTATAGAATGTTCATTATTCTATGGAATACAAAAAATACTCATATAACTGGGGATGCATTGAAAATGTGTTTTCGATTTATTTCAGAAATGGCGTATCCCACAGAAATACATCAAACAGCTTTATAGTGTAATACCAAAAATTCAGAAAAATATTACTCAGTCTATAAGATAAGTGGCATAGTAATTCTGGTATAAAAAGGGCCATTATCTCTTAGTTTGATATTACTGGACAGTTCAGTAACTTTTAAATCTGGAAAATATTGGTACTCCACGAGATGCCGAATAGTCTTTTTTAATATACTCACCCATCTTAAAAATAAAAATGTTAATGTCACACTCTATCACTCAAAAACTGTCCTTTTCGAGGAAGTTTATATCGAAAACTCGCTTTTTCCATCAATGTTCGATCGCTATCCAAAGTTTCTTTAAAACAATCTGGATCACCCTGTACATGCATGATATGTGGATGTGGGTCTAAAAAAATTATCTAGTAAAAAGATAAATTTTAATAAAGGCTTTTCTGAATCTGCATTGAATACATTCCGCAATTCCAGAAGGCGTAAAAACAGAAAAATGAGCCTATGATGTCGGGGACTTCTAAGCTTATGTAGGGGAATCCACTTTATCAGCTCGTATTTTATGAGTCATATACGTTGACATTCATGAAAAAGTATTATGTGTTTGGTATATTTCACATTATTTATGACTGTTTTGTTTTCACTGCATTAAAACGAATACTATAATAATATAAAGAAATATAAACAGGAAAATCTAATTGAATTATTAAATGGACACTCAAATAGAATATACACTAAAACTTATTATTATAGGCAAATTAGATATTATAAATCAGTTAAAAATATTTGCTAAGAAATAAAGTTAGTGAAGTACATACATCAAATCCATGTTTTATAGGAATCGAGATTAAAATATTATTATAGGACCATTTTTACTAAAGACGCAATAAAATGTTTTTATATAAGTAAAAACATATTTACTGAATGGAACTTAATAGACTAATGAAAATGTTATTGTTGATCTTTAGCGAAAATCATAATCCAAAACCATGGCAGCACGAATTATAAAAATAAAAATGGTCACAAAGAGAAGACAAAAATATAGATCACAACTGGAAAAAAAACACTGACGTAGTTTTCCACAAAACACCAAAACACAATATATTGCACTCGACGCGCGTTCCGCCAGCCATGTTGGCATCATCTGGAGATGATTAAAATTAAGCTTTTGCTAACAATCTGCCCTATTTATACCTAAACTATTGAACCGTGACCCAATAACCCGTAAAGCGGTTTATTTGGGATATGCCCTCTGTCACTATTCATACTATTTTTACACTTTATGATTTCCAAGCTTTCAAATGCATTCAGCTGTCTAGTATTTGTGACATTCCTAATTAATCTTAAATTACTAATATCTATTTTATGTTTGTTCTCAAACGTAACCATAAAATAGATATTAGCAATTTAAGATTAATTAGGAATGTAACAAATACTAAACAGCTGGATGCATTTGAAAGCTTGGAAATCACAATGTGTAAAAATAGTATGAATAGTGACATAGGGCCTATCCCCAATAGCTCGCTATATTGGTTAGTGGGTCTCGGTTCACCGATCCGTTACAATAGTTTAGGTATAAATAGGGTAGATTGTTGGCATAAGTTTAGTTTTAATCATCTCCAAATGATGCCAACTTGGTTGGCGAAATGCGCATCGAGTACTGTATATGGTGTATTCGTATTTCGTGGAAAATTACGCAAGTATTATCTTCACATTAAAGGTTCCAACCCACTTCAGGACATTGAAAAAAATCTAATTTCTTTTATGGGGGCGTTGCTTGCACCAGTACGCTGACAAGATTTATGCTCCTCTGAAAGCCTTGACACACAAGAGCCGCTTTCACATTACTTCAGCATGCCAGTCGCATTTGGATTTTCCTCATCCTAACTTGCTGATTCCCTATGGAAATATTCGTGGTTGTGTTCAGACATTCTTTAATTACATTTTGCACTTCTTTGTAGCAAATGTGGCCAGGACTCTTATGAGAAGGGTTGAATCTGAGCTTCTTTTTCGAACAGTCACCTCTTGCAGTTTTTTGTTACTCGTTATCTCTGCCTTGCCGCTACCCCTCTAGGGACAGCTGTTCTGTGTTGGTTTTTTCACAGGTATAATAATTAACTCCTATTCCATCCATGTCCACTTGGCGCCTCATCATCTTAAAGAGTTCAGCATATATCTTCCCCCCTGCTTTGACGAGTACGGTAGCTTTCTTTTCCAGCCTATTTCTGCGTTTGACTTTTGTCCACTTTCACCTGGCCTACATTTGCCCTTAGTAACGTTTGTCTTTTGACTTTTAGAACGTATATTTGTATCTCTACTTCTGTATCGGCAAATATGTATTCTATCTCTTTCTTGGTCGTATTCCATGGCATCCAGGCGGGTATCGGCATGGTTACCTTTTTCCACTGGTGCTATTGTGTAAATGCCTTCAGCCTTTGTAGGCTAAAGAATACATCTCTCACGTCGATGGTTTATGGCTGTTCCTTTAGTCATTTGATGTGAGCCCCCTCTAGTGTGAGCCTCCTCAAAATTATTGAATGACCTTTATCAAAAATATGTATTTCTGTGTAATCTGAGGAATGGTCATTAGTCATATTTATACAAGGTGTTTCAGGATTAACTGCGCAAACTTTAGAACCTCACAATACGAAACAAGTTTCCTATAGGGGTATGTTCGGAAACGCTCGTTAAAGAGTTACTCCCCTCCAAAGATGGAGGCTAAAATTAAATTTCTCTTCCCATATTCAAAAAAACAAAAAAGAAAGGATTTCGGTAGAGATTTTTTTACTAATAGGAACGATTCTAAAGGATGTTTTTTCAATCATCCATTATCAGTGAAACGGGTGAAATCAGCAATCCCCATTTTTTTTTATTCGGTTTTTTAACGGTTTCGAATTTTATCATATTAAAAGTGTGGTTTGAAAAGCTTGATTCATTTATCGTTTTATCTCTTTTATTTTTTTCTAGAACTGATACTTTTTGAATAAAGAGATAAGATAGGCTCAATCCACACAGTTATTTGAGAAATTGCATTAACTAATAAAATAGAAAATGTCTGGTAGGCTGCTGTCAAATAACCTTCGTTCTGCACGTTTTTCAATTTATTAAATAATGCAATTTCCCAAATAAGCCTGTAAATCGAAATTATTTTATTATTTTATTATTTTATTCAAAAACAATTCGCTGAAAGAAGTAAAATACGTCAATTCTCTAGCAAGAGATAGAATTAGAGCACTTCTTGACAATTTCTTCATGTTCGTTTTATACAAAACATACCTATTACTTTACACTCATTGTACTCACAATATTTCAGACAATGTTATTTCATAAAAGAGGCTATATTACTCAAATATACTATGTAAACTTGACAAGTGCACTTAGCAGATTTTCGTTGTTACAAAATTCGAATTTTTTAAACTATGATTAGTCAGTTAAAACTTTACAAAAGCACTTAACTGATTTTGATTGTAGAAATGTGCTTTATTTTTAAACATTTGTATACAGGACACAATTACAAGTGCACTTGTTGGATTTCTCTTATATAAATGGTATTTATTTGGATTTAACCAGCTTATGGCGATAGTAAAATAGCGCAAGCATTGAACATGCCGGATTTTGCCTGTGGATTCTGCTCCCTTATAGAAATTTAACGAAATAAGTAAGTCGAATGTGACTTAAAGTGAACTTAACGGTTTTTTGCAGTAAGCCCATGGTGCCAAATAATTTCTTCATCTTTTGTTGATATGCAAATGGCTTTCCTAAGGTAGGTTAATTCGCGGGACTTCACCTCTTGATTTTTATTTCCTCAATATTCATATACGCTTCCCCTAGTGATCTCTCCACAGTTTTATCATGTCCTCCAATGTGTACCAGGCCAGGTCACAGGGCAGTGGCGATACCTCCAGGTGTATTAGCCTTCCCTATGTAGACTCGCTTTCTATTTTCGGCCCCAAGGTTCTCCACACTCTGCTCTTCCTCGCTCACTGTACGTAGCCCACTGGGCTCTCGTCCTCTGTTTTCGTATTCACGACGCAGATGCTCTTCAATATCGTTTGGGTTTCTTTGGTCTTCCCCTTTGATTTAATTTTACGTGAATGGGGTTCTTTCGCCTTATTTCTGGATTTTTCGATGTGATCAACAAGAGACCACAACCCCTCAGTCGTTTTTTTTAACTCCAACTTTGTGTTTAACTGTATGGTGCTGTGGTACGAAGCTCAGTCACTTTAGTTAGTTAGTTAAGAGGCTATCTTAGTAACATTAAATAGTTCGCTTCTGTTATCTCAATTCCTCCTTCTTCCTTTTAGCTCCTTGCTCCATTAGTGAGCCCTTTGAATTAATTGAATCTAACGTCGTCGGTAGTCCTTCACACTTGAAATATTGATTTCTTCCTTCCCCTGTTGATAATGATTCTTCGCGAAAAGGGATCAATCTCGTCCTTTATTGAACTATTTGCAGTGCTACATATCCTTTTCTAGCTTTCCATCAAGGATATTGAGCGGTCACTAGCTGACGGTTCAGGGAAGCCCAGTCGCTCACACTCCATATTGGTTCTGGGGCTTCAAGTGATTTTACCTCTATTTTGACCATCCATAGCGTTCTTTTCTCCTAAGGCAACTTATCGTTTACATCCTAGGGATGCGTGCAGTTCTGTTGGTCTGCGGCAAGTATTTTCATTTCCCTCCCACCACTCATTTCTAAAATATTCCCTTGACTGCCACCTGGGGACGAGCCATCTAGGTGTTATAGGTATCCTCGACAGAACCTCAGGTAACCTAAATTTAATCACTTATTAATATCAGATTACTTGTACTACTGAAACCAATCCAGGAGATAATCCCATCAGCACTTATCTATATAATTGCACACCTCAACTGGGAAATTTTGCAGTCACCCCATTTTTTCATGTAGTAAAGATTTTTAACGTTTTCACATCGCATATACACGGAACCTACAGTTGGTGCTAAAGCTTGAGTAATAAAATATTTTAAAGCTGATTCTGCATGTATACTGCGATATGCGTGAGTAAACAAGTGTAGTTAGAGCTCCTGAAATCGTTTAAATTTCTAGTACTAATACTTAAGTAAAAAAAATCTATTTTCCGGTGTTGCTTTATAACAATCCAGTAATCCAGTGTTTAGTTGCACCACTTCACCTGTAATTTATTCTGGTTATTAATTGCAGTTATAATAATTAGTGTGAGTCTGTCGCAAGTTCTTGATAGTCTTACCGTTATAATAAAATCGTGCCCATGATGACTCGGGGTGGCGGCAACAAAAGTGAAGTGGATAACACTGATGAACTCATTAATAAGGTTTGTACAAATTTTTCTAACAAACTCGAGAGTAAAATAGACAAAAAACTTGATAAGTTAGAGAGCAAACTGGATGCCAAGTTTACTGAATTAAATAATTCCATTAAGGATTTGACTAAAACTGCGTCAATGAATGCTAAGTCTATAAAAGTTGTGGAAGAAAAATGTGATGTTATGGATCAATATTTGAAGCGCAATTCCCTAAGAATTATTGGTATTCCTGAGAGAAAAGATGAGCAAATTTTAGATGACGTCATTATCTTTTTTTAATAATAAACTTAATATTACCTGTGGAGCGTGTGACATAGATTGTGTGTATCGTGTTAGTAAATTTGAGGAGCACTCTTCACCAAGGCCCATTTTGATTCAGTTTTTAAGTAATATTAAAAGACATGAAGTCTATATGTCAAAAAAATTGTTAAAGGACTCTGACATAACTATCTATGAGGATTTAACTACAGCTCGTTATAATTTATTGTCAGCAGCAAAGAAAAAAATATGGAAAGAAAAATGCTTGGTCATCAGGTGGAAAAATATACGCATGGTCCGTGGAAGAAAATAAAAGATGCCTTATTTCATCCGTAGCTGATTTGTGAAATTATACATTAAGTTCTTTAACGAAGTGGTAGTGCTAGCTATCTCTTGCATTCGATTCGTAGGAGAAAAAAACTTCGGATTTTTTACTTGGTAGGATTTAATTTTATTTAATGTGTTTTTATAATATTTGCGTTATTGATAATTTAATATGAAAACATTCATCATTATTTTTCTTCTCAATCTTTTTTATCTTTTTATTTTTCTGATACTTGTATTTCATTTTTATTGCAATTAATTATTTTTGTCAGCTTTACATAGTCATTCCATTACTGGATGCTCGTATTAAATATCTTAGTTTTTATTATCATTATTTTATTTACAGGGGGGCTCTAAATATAATGAACTGATATTATACTAATAAATGAATAAATTTCTGAGTTTTTTCTCATTTTAACATCAGGTCTATATGTGCACAATTTGATATGTTTTGTGAGTTTGTTGCAGATGAGGTACTTGACATTATTGGGTTGTCTGAAACTTGGCTGGATCCGCTTGTAGGTGATAGTGGTTTAAAAATTCATGGTTACAATCTCATAAGAAATGACCGTCCTACTCGTGGAGGTGGTGTCGCGTTCTATATTAAAGATTCTGTGAAGTATAAAATTAACCAAGCGCCGTTTTATGATACAAATATTCTTGAACAACTATGGGTGAGTGTTAAAATAGCTGGGAAAAGTTTTTGCATTGGGACACTTTACCGGCCACCAAATGCATATTTGGCTGACTCTGTTAATACTCTTGAACACTTTTTGGCATCTGTCATACCTGATTTTGATTATATAATATTTGGTGGAGATTTTAATGTTAATTTTTTTAAATAAAAATAGCCATGGCTATACACTTTTTAATAATCTTTTAGAGAGGTACGGACTGGAGCAGATTATAACTGAACCTACTCGTGTCACAGATGTATCTCAAACACTCATTGACATAATTGTAACTTCTTGCAGTAATATATGTTCAAACACGAACGTGATTAGAATGGATGGTATCTCCGACCACTCTTTGGTTTCCTGCAATCTAAAAATTAAGAAAGATCGCCAATCTACGTTTTTTAAATCTTATAGAGATTTTTCCATGTTCGATCTCGACTTATTTTTAAGAGATTTACATTCTATAAATTGGAATTACATATTTAGTTTAGATAATGTCGATCAAATAGTTGAGTTCTTCAATGCTAATATTATTTATATTTTTGATCAACATGCACCACTTAAAACGGCTAGGATAACTAAACCTCCTGCGCCGTGGTTATCCGACAATTTAAAACTATTAATAAAACTTAGAAAAAAAGGCTCTTGCAAGATACAAACGTACAAGAACTGATGTCGCTTGGAATGAGTATAAAGAATTAAGGAATTTTATTAATAAGTGTATTAAAGCTGAAAAGAAAGCGTATCTGAATTATAAATTTAAAACTGCTCCGAAAAATTTTTAGAAGTTATTGAAATCGCTTAATATTAACTCACATGGGGATTACATTCCTCTAAATATCGGTAATTCAAATGATTTTCTTGATGCATTTTCAACTTCATCGATAAATATTAATGCCAATAATAGTAATTTTATTGCTAATAATTATGAAAATAGGTCGTTTTCCTTGAATAAAGAGGAATTTTCCTTTACAGAGGTCACTTCTGAGCAAATTGATAAAATTATTTCGAAGCTTAAATCAAATGCATGTGGCACTGATGGCATTGATCTAAAAATGATTTTGCTGGTCACACCCTTTTTAAGTAACCACATTGCCTTCCTTGTCAACAAATGTCTCACTAGTGGCACGTTTCCCTCAGTGTGGAAAGAAGCTAATATAATTCCTGTGGCAAAAGTACCTAATCCCTCCCTTATAAGTCAGTTTCGTCCCATTAGTATTTTACCTACTCTCTCCAAAATCCTTGAGAAAATAGTCTCAGATCAAATAACTACATACCTCAATGACCATAATATTTTACCAACTTCTCAATCTGGTTTTAGGGCTCAGTATAGTACTACAACTGCTCTTTTAAAAGTAACTGATGATGTATTTAAAGAAATCGATCTTAACAATAATATTTTCTTGATTCTTTTAGACTTTAGCAAGGCGTTCGATACTTTGGAGCATGCTACACTGTGTACGAAATTGCAATACTTTGGATTTAATAATACAGCGATTTCATTTTTTTGAAAATTTTCTTTTTGCTCGGCGTCAAAGAGTTATTCTTAACTATAATGAAATTTCTACTTCTAATACTATTACTCGTGGTGTACCACAGGGTAGCATTCTAGGGCCCTTGCTGTTTTCTATTTATACTGCAGATTTTAATAAATATCTTCAACATTGTCACTCTCACCAATATGCTGATGATACCCAGGTATATATTTCATTTATTTTTAATGATCTTTCGACAGCCGTGTCTAAAATCAATGCAGATTTAGACACAATTTCCAAGGTATCGTCAGCACATAGTCTTATTTTAAATGAGTCAAAAACTGAAATGCTTGTATTTGGAAGTAAAAAGGAGGATGTCACAATTGATCCTGAATTTAAAGTTAAACTTAACGGCCAACTTTTACTACCTAGTAATTTTTGTAAAAATCTGGGTATATGGCTTGACACAAACCTTAGATTTTCTAAACATGTAAATCATCTAGTTTAGAAATCATTTGGTAAACTTAAACTGATGTACACTCATAAAGAAATTCTTAGCTTGGACGTAAAGTTAAAATTATGTGATTCTCTCATCTTGTCATCTTTGTCTTACTGTGATATTATGTATTGGCCTGCTTTACTTTCCAGAGACAAGGAGAGTTTGCAAAAAATTCAAAACGCGTGCTTGAGGTTTAGTTATAGTCTGCGCAAGTACGATCACATTTCAGCTAGCCTATTGGCATCGAAATGGCTTAATCTTAACGAAAGATTTAAGTTCCATATGTCGTGTGCAATATTTAAGATATTAAAATCTCAAAAACCTGAATACTTAACAGCCAAATTACTTAAAAATAGTGATCTACACATGCGTTCTACTCGCCATCGTGACCTACTTTGTATCCCTAAGCATAGATCAGCCCAGTTTCAGCGATCATTTAGTTACAATGCTGCAAAGGTTTTTAATGCCTTACCTGATAATGTTAAGTCACTTTCATCTATTAATTCCTTCAAAAAAAGTTTAAAAAACCATATATTTGCTAGCAGATAATGTTAAATGTAATATGTATATGCTTTAATTTTAATCTTGTATGCAGTTTTGTATGTAGTTTTGATATTGTTTGAATTTATTCATCATTTATGTATGATCATTGGTTTATTTTCTTGTATTTTGTATACATTATTATATCGTAATTATTGTTTTATTTGGTTATCAATATTCTTTTGTTCGGATGGTTGTATGGAAGAGCATATTATATATGAATACCGCCATCCATTTTTAAAATTCTTTGTAATGAATTTTTAATGTAAATAAAGACATATTATTATTATTATTATTATTATTATTATTCTGAAGGGTAGATATTTTGGGGATCTTTCATATAGTATAGTCTTATAAAATAGATCGATTCAGCCGAGATGTGAACATAAGTTGTCTGTGTGTGAGGACGCGTCACTGTCAGTCACACCACTAATAATTTTGCATTGTTAGTGATAATTTCGTAAATTATTATATAAATTTTATTTGCTCATTTGACTTGTACACTAAATTTAGTTATAAGGTTTATTAAAAAAAATAAAAATATAGACATACAGGGTCTTCCATTTTTATTGTTACAAATTGAAACAGGTAATAAAACATAATTTTAAGACAAAAGTTTTCTATAAACATGTAACGAAAAATATTTCGTATGAAAGCTACATCCTCTTAAAGAAGTGCTTCTGTTAATGAGTTTCCCAATATTTTAGAAAGATAAAATTACGAAATTTTGTACACTTTATAACTAACTTGTGTGCGTCTAAACGAATTATAGGACCAAAATTTAAATATTTTTATTAGAGGCATCCCAAATTAGGAGGTGTAGTGTAAAGAATTCTCCTAACTATATTATTTGTAGTTTTTGCCCCTTTTATCAATAACATCAAGAATTTCATATTTTCTTACAAAAAAGTGGTCTCTTTTAAAATTTATGTTACAGACCATAGCATTAAAATCAATTTTAGATCTATTTTGGCTCGTAAACTTTAAATAGATTTTTTTAAAACAGTAAGAATGCAAAAAAAATGTAAAAAATATATGAAGTTTTATGTTAATAAAACTGGCACGAAACTACAGCCAAAATTTTTGTTCTACACCCCCATAGTTTAGAACGCCTCTGATTAAATTTTTAATTAAATAATTATAATTAAATAGAATTAATTAAATTAAATAAATTTAATTAATTTATTTAATTTAATTCATTTAATTTAATTTTAATGTTTAATTAAGTTAATTTTTATATTTTGATCTTAGAATTATTTTAGACGCATAAACGTTATAAAGTGTATTACATTTTGTAATTTTATCTTTAACAATTTCTAAAATATTTCGGAAACCTAAGAAAAGCATATATTTGAGAGGCTTCCTTATGAATTATTTTTCGATACTTGTTTCTAGAAAACTTGTATCTAAAAAATTGCATGTTCTATCACCTGTTTTAATTTGTAACAATAAAAGCAGAACACCCTGTATATCCTTAATATCTTTAGATTAAACATTATAAAATGAGATATTTATTTTCTAAATATAAAATTTTATATTTGTTTGCAGTATAGGTTTAAAAAATATGTGTCACACGAACTCCAGCATTCTGCCAGAACCACTTAAGGGATGGCCTCACAAATAGGAAAGTGAATTTGAAATTCACAAAAACTTTCACATCTCAAATAACAGAACCTCTCTTCTCGAGTAGCTGTTCCTAACTGAACTAACTTAATATTAGTAAGACCTCAATGGATAGGCGGAACATCAATTATGCTACAAAATAAAAGTTGAATAATTTTGCTAATACCAAATATTTATTTTTTATATTTGTTGCGTTTTACAAATAATTTTTATATTTTATGAGAAAGTGTTAACTGTTAAAAATAAGTTGTTTTATATAACCTCCAAGTTCAGTAATACATTGCCTTAATTCACATTTTCGATTTTTAAATTTCTTTAAAAAATATGTCTTTTATTGATGTTCTAATTGTTTCTAATGAATAATAAAATCAAAGATAATAACGGTTGTCACTGAGATATTGTTAACCCCCTTTTTTCTTTAATTTTTAACTGATAAATGGTATTATATAATATAGTCAATATACAAATAAAAAACCATTATTTGAGTCTTTATTATTTCCGGTTTCAACGAAAATCATAGCAACTTCTTAATTTTTATCATGACTCATGTACATAGCGGTCAAAGCACATGGGAGCATTATACATTATCTTTGTACTACCAAAATGTTCGTGGATTGCGTACTAAAACCACTGATTTATATAATATTACATCTACAATTCAAGAGTACCAGGCATATGCATTCACTGAAACCTCATGTAACGAGAGCATTCGAAATTCCGAACTGTTTAATCTTAACAACTTTAGTGTTTTTAGAACTGACCGAGATTTTATCGCAACCAATACAGGCAGAGGAGGTGGCGTTCTCTTAGCCCTAGATAAACAACTTGAATCGGCCCAAATTGATATTAAATCAATTTGTAACACATTGAGTGATGTAAAATCTATTGATGTTCTTCTAGTAAAGGTCAAAATAAATTTTCGCTGGATCTATATTCTAGTAATTTATATACCCCCAGTATGTACATATGAAGAATATCATGTATTATATGATGCTCTAATGTCTATACACCTTCTTTACGATTCAGATTTATTAATAGTTGGTGATTTTAATATACCCGAATACATAAATTGCTGTGCTGGAAATACATCAACGCCTAATTTTTTGCAAACACAAAATTTCATAAATTTCTATGGTCTTAATCAATGTAATAATATACGGAACTTTCAAGGTCGCTTATTGGATCTAGTATTATGTAATATAAATTGTGTAGTTAATAAAGCACTGCAGATTATTCTACTAGAAGACCCTTACCACCCCGCGTTGATTGTAGAAATTGAAATTGCAAAGTCTAATAGAAAAAGAAATAATTTTCCCGTCAAAGCACATACCGATTTCAATTTTAAAAAGGCAAACTTTTTATCTTTATATGAAGAAATTAATAATACTAACTGGGATTTTCTCAATCAATATGCTGATCCAAACATGGCTATTGCTGATTTAAACAATAAATTAAATAATATTTTCGAAAATAATATACCAAAAAAAAAAGCTACTGGTAAATGTTATCCACCGTGGTTTAATGGCCAAATTATAAAAAAGATAAAAACAAAAGACAAGGCTTTAAAAATTTATAAAAAAAATGGTGACATGAACTATTTAAACAGATTCAAGTCACTAAGATCGCAAATAAAAATTGAGGTCGACGTGTTGCATAAAGCTTACCTACTACGCATAGAAATGGATATAAAAATCAACCCGAATACATTTTGGTCCTATATAAATTCTAAAAGGGATATTTCCTCTATCCCCTCAATTGTTACATATAATGGGGAAGATATTGAGGATCCCCAACTAATGGTTAATAGCTTTGCCAATTTCTTTTCTGAGTCATTTACGCTCCCGGTTGCTATTACCCATGTATCCTCGAACCAAAATATAAATACAATCGACATTCCATTCATTACTCAGGATGAAGTTGGTAAAGCGATTAAACGACTCAAACCAAACTGTACTATGGGACCTGATTTAATACCTGCATTCTTAATCAAGGATTGTGCATCGGCTTTTATTACTCCTCTAACAGCTATATTTAACTTAATTATAAAAACGTCATGTTTTCCAGAGTCTTGGAAACTGTCTAGAGTGTGTCCTGTTTATAAAAAAGGCAATAGGAATGACATAACAAATTACAGACCTATCACTATCATCTGCAACTTTGCTAAATTATTAGAAATAATTCTGCACAATGTTATTTATAATCATGTGTCTGGATTGATAACATGTGAGCAGCATGGCTTCATGAAGGGTAGGTCCACTGTTACGAATCTTGTGTGTAAGTCCCAGTTCATTAGTAATAAACTAGACCAACATAGCCAAGTTGATGTTATATACACCGATTTTACTAAAGCATTCGACCGACTTGACCACGGAATTCTATTGAACAAATTAGATACTTTTGGACTATCTAACCCTCTTCTGCAGCTTTTCTCTTCATATTTGAAAAACAGATATCAGTTTGTTCAGTACCGTGGTTACAGATCGAAGAAGTTTTTGCAGCTATCTGGGGTACCACAAGGTTCGACCCTTGGACCTCTCCTTTTTATCATGTTTATCAATGATATTGTGTCAGACCTATGTGTACATTATCTGATTTATGCAGATGATCTTAAGCTACTGTGTGAAGTGAATTCTTACGAAGAGTGTGAACTGTTGCAAGTTGCACTGAATAAAATAAATTCGTGGTGTACACATAACAATTTACCACTAAACGCTTCCAAATGTAATGTTATGTCATTTACAAGAAAAAAAATCCTGTTGATTTTGATTATAAATTGGACGGTGCATCACTTAATAGGCCTGATTATATAAAAGATCTTGGAGTAACTTTCGATCCTAAACTGACATTCCTAAAACATATTGAAATTGCCACATCATCTGCAATGAAATGTTTAGGTTTTGTCATTAGAAACTCGAAAGGGTTTTCTAATATGTTTACACTTCGATTGTTATATACATCCTTCGTTAGATCGAAATTAGAATATGCATCGATAGTCTGGAACCCAATCTATGTTACTCATGTATCGACGCTTGAAAGAATACAAAGACGATTTATGAAATCTGCAGTATATATATTAGATGGCATATATCCGCCAAGAGGGTTCTCTCATAATTTGTTATTAACACGGTTTGACATCATAGAATTGTCAAAACGGAGATCTGTACATATGATTATATTTTTATATAAAATTGTTAATAATATTTTTGACTGTCCAGATATACTAAGTCATATCAATATACGGGTGCCCAGGATTTCAGCGCGGCACAACAATGTTTTTAATCTTCCTACAGCTAATACCAATATTCTCAAAGCATCTCCTCTTTATCAAATGATCTCTAATTATTGCACCGTGGAGGATAGGGTTGATATATTCTTTTGTACTATCAAGCAGCTAAAAATTGTTTACAGCTAGTCATTTACTATTATAATAATTTGTATACATAATATGTGTTTATATATGTATGTATGTGTGTAGGTGTATATGTGTGGGTATGTATGTATGTATGTATGTATGTATGTATGTATGTATGTATGTATGGATGTGTGTATGTATGTATGTATGTGCGTATATATGTGTGTATATGGGCTTGTGTGTGATGTATGTGCATGTGTATGTATATGTGTGCATACATGTTTGTATAAGCGTATGTGCTTATTTATGTTTATACCATTTTTATTACTATATTTCTTTTTCATTTTCATTGTATTGCTATTTTTATTATTATCATTTTTCTTTTTACTGTTACTGTTAATTCAAGTTATCTCCGTATCCTGTAATTGGGCTTTTGCCTGTTGGATATGTATTAAATAAATAAATAAATAAATAAATAAATAAATAAATTTTTACAGTTTTGGATAAAACATTAAATTCTGAGTTCAGCAATGTGATATACTTGAGTGTTGAGTGTAGTTTTTTGTTGTTATTATATATTGATATATTATTAAATGCAGAAAATGCAGTAGGCTTATAAAAAATTTTAAATATACGTTTCAAATGAAGGTCTAGTATTATCTTTAATGACTATATTGTTATTACGTACAAAAATATTAAGTACAACGGTTTGAAATTTGTTATTTTTCTCTGTTTCTATGAAGTAACCTTTTTCTGTGGTTCTGTAATTTAAAATTGCAAATAATTCTGATATTTTTTATGTATAAACCTATTTATGTATTACATTGAATATTGAATTCTTCATCTAACAACCTGAAGAACTTGTATATTGTAATTATCACCAGTAGTACCGATCCTTAAGAAAGGCAGCTTAGATTGTCTTGACAATTTTCGACCGTTAATCCTTATCTAGGAAAAATATTTGAAATTTTAATCAAGCTCGACTAACCCCGTATTTTGAAAAAAATTACATTTTACATTCCTGTCAATATGGCTTTCGTCAAAATCACTCTACTGTCCAGGCAGTTTCTAAAATTGTGAATGACATAGTTGAGAGCTTTGAACAAGGCCACGATACGGCCATAACCCTATGTGATCTAAGTAAGGCCTTCGACTATATCAGTCACAATTTGATAGTTGAAAAGTTAAACCATTATGGCATAAGAGATCTACCCTTGTTACTTATAAAATCTTATCTTGAAAATAGAATGCAGTTTGTTATTCATAATAATATTAAATCGGATTCAGAATCAGTTATACATGGCGTGCCCCAAGGCTCAGTGTTTGGGCCGCTGTTATTCATTATCTACATTAACGATATATTCTATTACCTATCTCCTGATAAATATATTTTCTTTGCAGATGATGCAACCTTACAGTAATCGGATTCAAATAAACTTAACCCTGGTCATCATTTAAAAAATATTGAAAACAAGACGGTACACTGGTTTGCAGCTATTACTTTAAAACTAAATAAAAAAAAATCAATGTTTAACCTTTTCTTCGAATAGACATACCCCGATCGGAAATTTTGTTACTTTATTTGGGATTATCCTTGATGGTATTTTGAACTGGTCAGATCATATCCAACAACTATGTTCCAAGCTCTCTAGCTGTAACTTTTTGCTTCATCAACTTAAAAAGATTCTCAACTCTGAAGTTTTAATTAGTTCTTATCATTCATTATTTCATCCACACCTATCTTATGACATAATATTATTGGGTAACGCCACAAATTCAGTTAAAGTATTTAAATTACAAAAAATAGCCATTAGGATAATATCCAATGTAGGAGCTATTGATCACTGCAAGTCGATCTTCATAAAATTAAGAATTTTGTCAATGTCTTTCTTATATATCTACCTTCAGTTAATTGAAATACACTGTACCAAATCTACTTTCAACATAAACTCCGATTTTCATAACCACAATACTAGAGCAGGAAATGATATTAGGCCAACAAAATACAAACTCGCTAAATCTTCAACAAATGCTTTGAATATCCAACTATATAATCTCCTACCTCTTTAAATTAATCAAATGGATAATACCTCTTTTAAAAGAAACGTGAAAAACTACCTTCTCGAAAACTGTTTTTATACCGTAAAGGAGTACATACCCATCATTCCAGCGGTCAGCTGACTGCTGATCTTAAGAATTGTATGCTTGTAACAGTTTATGTTTAATGTAACTTGTTGTCATATCTTGTGCAATTGTAATGGTTTTTAACATGTTTGTGATAAATGTAACCCGTTCTCTTTTGCTCTTTTGTTTTTTGTTCTTTTGCTCTTTTGCTTGTTTGCTAACTTTATCGCTAACTCTATATTTATTTTTGTAATAATGGATCTAGAAATTGAATGACTTGCTATAAATAATTTGTTATAAAGTAGTCAATAAATATATCTATCTATCTATCTATACATCTTTTATTACATTCTCGGAATTTATTGCTAAATCTACTTAAATACTATTTTATTAAAAATGAATTTTGCTTAGTAGACGAGAAAAAGCAGCGTTACCATAACAACAACATTTCTTCCTTGGCAACAATATGCCTCTTTGTTGATAATTCAGAGTCTTTAACAGCCCTAGAAAATTAGAGAATAGTGTAAGATATGTTTTTAATAATATTACCCTGATATAATGACACAATGTGAAACTTGATAAAAGAACGCATTGGTGCAGACTTTAATGGTGAATCATTTGAACACTTACTGTGATTTCTAATATATTTTTTGTTTTCGTTACTTGTTTTTACTATTATTATTGTAAATGTTTAGTTAATTTTGATAGATCTCTTGTTAAATGGTCATTTTATTTGTCCAAGAAATAATATGGAAAAATATTTAAAAAGGTTTAAAATCCTTGGGGGTATTAGATGAAGAATTGAGTAAGTACTCTATATAAAAAGTAAAATCGAATCTACATTTATACGTAAAATATCAGAATTACTTCTAATTTTAAATTACAAAATCCTTAACAAAAGTTACTTCATAAAAACAGAGAAAAATGACTAATTTCAAGCCATTGTGCGTACTTAATAAAATAATATAGTCATAAAAAAAACAATAGAACTTCATTTGAAACGTATGTTGTAAATTTTTATACGATCATTTTCGGTGAAACCGGAAATGATGAATACTTTTTTATGTCAAATGATGTCTTTTTTATTTATGTATTGACTATATATAATATCATTTCTCTAAGTTAAAAATTAAAGAGAAAAAAGGTGTAAACCATATCTGAGTGACAGCCGGTATAAACTCAGCTTTGAAAAAACGTTATCTCATTTCATAGGTATCGATTTAGGAAAATCATTTCTTTAGTAAATTTATTTTAAAGCTCACACATTTTTAAGATTAGTCATTAGTAAGGTCAGTGAGTAAATAGTACATTCAATGTCTTTAGTGAAATATTTATTGTTCCAGTTATTTTAGATAGTACAAAATCGCCATTAAAAGATAATATTTCGTGTATCATATCTTTATATGTGTATATTAGCGCGATGTCATTATATCAGCTCCTGATTTCTACGTCATGTACTATTTACTCGCAGTCCTTAGTCATTAGGCACGAAAATGTGTTTAGAATTAAAAGATCTTTCAAATTAGTTTTTGAAAGTTGAGGGTCTCTGGAAAAGATATACATTTAGCATCGCGCCGTCTACCTGAACAGTAGATGAAATAAACAGCTATAAAATAAAAGGAAATTATCAAAATACCATTTACCTTCTTGAAAAAAAGCTTCAGAAGTTAATTTTTGATCACGACCAGGTGTAATTTAATTTGAAGAAGACCTTGTGGATGTTCCTCGCTTCATTACGACAATTTTGCAGCTACATTTAATTAAAAATTAGCCTCCTTCTGACATGAAGAGACAATTTATGAAGAGCTTTCAGATTCTCTGAGATTAATTTTCTCATTAGTTAATGGAAATAAGTTCAAATCGGTATATAAAATTGCCCAATATTCCTCCTGCTTTCACTTGTTTGCGCCGCTAATTGTTGAGATACTGAAAATCTCTCAGAGTAGCAGCGATAGTACAGTTTTTAAAATTTATTGATATTTATTAAAAATAAAATAAAACAAATTTTAAAATTTAATAACTATTGCAAAAAAATATCTCCAGAGATATTTAGTTGTTTTTAAGATTAAACAATTTTGGTATTCCTAACGAAACTTCCTATTGAGATATTTCGGTTCTCAAGGCATTGTGTTATAAATACATTAAGCGAAATGGGACTAAATTCTTTCAAGTCTTGTCTCCTTGTATTTTGTATTCCAAAATGGCACAAACTTTACTAAATAAACTTAAACAAATGTTTTGTCTTCCACTATGGTAACTGATTATTTTTAATAAGGAAATAGTTAAAACGATATTTGAGTTTTCTTTTGCAAATGACAGGTAATGTAGTGATCGCTACGTTAAATTTAAAACCGGACGTTTTCAGAAACCAGGTTGATATTTATGCATATAGATTTCTCTAACTTAACAGTAGTAGACACTCAAGAAAAAGTTATCCTAAAAAAAAAACAGTCTTTGACGCTTTAATGATGAAATGTTCCGCAAATATATGAATGCTAGTAAATCAGCAGAACTCGATAGCAACTTTTTCATCAAATGGTGTAATAATTAGACCAAGACAATTTTCGAAAGAATATAAAAATGCGACCAAAAATCAATACGACGTAATGCAGCCAACTAGAATTAAAAAAACAAGTTGCAAGTTCAAATTATTCATATTAATATAGATACCAACTAATACATTACACATCAGGTAAATAATGATAATGCTAAAAATAATATTTTTGACCATACAGAGTGTTTCTTCTTAATCCTGTTTTTTAGGATACAAAGTCTATTCGATCCGTAGCCATTTTTGTTATTAATTAAAAAAATATATTCAAAAGATGTTATGAGAATATGTATTTATTATTCAAGAATTAACACATTTTAAAAATGGAAGGAAACATAAGAGATGCTTACCATGTTCGCATAAACATTCTTGTAGATGGGGTACAAAATTACCTTTTGTGCTTATCAGCGGCTTAAAATTTTATTTTGCAAATGTTGGACATCATCTATCGGATATGCATAAACTAAATCTTTCATGCTGTATGGTGTCTCAAAAAATAAGAGTCAAGCGGATTTAATTCGGAAGAATGTGGAAGTCACTTAATAAGATCATATTATCCTCTTCCAGTCTAGTTTTAAAAGAAACTTAAGTTTAAATATCGTCTTACATTATGTTCGTAATGTGTCCCTATTCCATCATGCATGAACCATATTCGCCTATAAGCCAAGACTGAAAAATTCATGTGTTAAAAAATATAGATATTGTGCTCCTGTTAACCGTTGTGGTATGATATGTGGACCAATCAGAATATCTCCAAATTATTCTTGCCCAAACATTCAATGACAATCTATCCAGATAGTGGGCGACTCTTATTGTATGAGGATTTTCACTATAAGGAGCCCAAGTGTGAAGGTTTCACTGATTAAATACTCCATCTCGTATAAAACAGGCTTCATCTGTAAATAAAATATTTTCCAAAAGTCTTGGATCATCACGATAATATAACAACGTTACTGATAAAACTTAACCTTTTTTTGGTAAATTAGACTATTGTATAAATTGCATCTAATAGGCAGGAATCTTCATGAAGAATACAATTTAAAAATATTTAGGTGTGTTAAAAACGTTTTACTTCGTATAGAAATGTTTTTTTATTAATGGGAGATTATTTTTATTTTCGATATCATTTAGATTCGTTAAATTCGATGTGCCTATTCGATTCGAATCGATAGGCTGATTCGACTCGATATTCCGATTCGATTAGAAATTTCAATTAAATTGTTTTCTTAAGTCGGTGAATCCATTCAAAAATAAAATCGATTCGAATCGATATCTCGCACAGGAACATAGCCGTAAGTTTCTACAATGGCGATCAGGACTTTGATATTGATTTATCAGTTTGGGCGTAATTTTTTTTTTTTTGTAGAAAATTTTAACTGACTGCTAGTAAATAAATCGCTACAGCCACAAATGTGAAATTTTAGAGAGAACAATCGAGTTTTTTGTTACAGAAAGTTGGCAAATATTTCAGTGAAAAATTTCATGATCGTGTGATTTACAGAATGGTCAGAATTTATTTCAAAATTTCGAAAATTTCAAATCCATTTTCTCAAATTTTTAAGGGGAGACCCTCTATATTTTCACATGAGAGGATGCAGAATTAACTTATGATCTTGTTTTGTATATGTCCTTATGGTTATCTTCAGCCGTTTTAGAGATAATCGCCAAAATTCTCAAATATAATCTAATTGTGAAGTTGGTTGCTGTTGCAATACATCTGTAACTCTTAATATCGAGCGTAACAGGTAAGTAGACCAAAAAGTGTTTTT